>JAMKQA010026183.1:0-30925 GCA_024699735.1 Posidonia australis
GCACGTGTCTCTATTTTAAAAACTAAATTAGTGATTCAACTATTAATTAGTTAAACGTGGTTGAACCATTGATTGAATTTAAGTCGAATTAAAGGTTAGTTTGGTTGAACCAAGTGGCAAATAATTATTTTTATGCCTGATCCGTACATAGGAAAAACGATTCTTCCAACAGTAGAGTTGCAAACTAGCTATTTTCTGAATAACATTATTAACTTACATGAAGCAATGCATACCAGCTAATATACCTATGCTGCCATACAAGTAGAAGAACGTCATCCCATTTGGATGGAGTGCTTCTTGCTGTCAAGGAAGCAACACCTATGCCCACAGAAGGAATTTTCTGTCTCCACTGTGAACAAGTCATGAATCAATGAATCTTCTTCTAACCCTTATCAGCGTTAACATAATATGGCAGTGGGTAAGATTTGAATTCTTGCACATCCATTTGCGATATGATTTAGATTACATTGGAATATATACAATGATTGCAAATTGATTGAGATTAGGATTTTTTTCCAAATTTTTTGATTACGATCTCTGTCTAAGGAAACAAATGATACAGCTGAAACGGAAAATCAACTAGACATTATAATTTATATATCGACATAAAGTATTAAAACGTTATTGCATTTCTAATCTATTTTTAAGTATTTAGCTATGAATCTCAACATAACTTTTTTGCAAGTAGTACCAGCTCAGTAAAATTAAACTATCTGATACAAACACAATTAACGATGAAAAAAAATGTAAAACATGGAAACATTTGCCTCTCCATCTCTTTCCAAAATTGACTTTACCAAAACAGATAGTAAAATTTATATTTACCCATAAAAGGCTTCTAATCAAGCAATGACATGCTTGAATCTCTCGTCCTAAACATCTTTAAATAGGAAGGAACATACTGTCTTTTGGAAGCTTAAGAGTCTTCTCATTTAGGATCAGTGCTTCCACTAATAAACGAAATTAGTAAACTTATACTCATGGTGAGAAGCCTTGCATGCATATTTCTCTCATTTTGATCACATGCAGTAGAAGGATTCCATGGTTCCTGATTAATAGGCCAGTGTTTGTTTGATATGTGACCAGGGTGGCTTCACTGCAATTCTAGTTGTGCTCTCTCTCTTTGCTGGATTGGCTGCAGGATCTGAGACAGTCTACAATGTTGTGGACTTTGGGGCTGTCGGAGATGGAACATATGATGATACTAAGGTATGTTTGTGTGCATACGTTTCGGTTGGTTCTTTCACCTCTCTGGTGTTGCTTCTTTGATTGCTGAATGTTGCATTGGTACAGCATTTCTTGGCAGCATGGTCAGCTGCCTGCAACAATTTGAGTCCTTCAATGCTTCTTGTGCCGGAAAACAAGACATTTCTGTTAAACCAGGTTGTCTTTTCTGGACCTTGCAAGTCCAATATGCATGTCCAGGTACGTGCATAAGATCTCCAAAATAATGAAAGCGTGCTTTTTGCTTCATTTTGATATGGTACTTGAATGCATTAGTATCATGGATAAATCATAATCCTCGTTAGGAATTCGGATGTATCCTGCACACGGTATACCCCTCATATTCATTTTAGTGTCTAGTTTTTGTATTTTCCTAATTAATGTCATTATGTATTAAAAGTGTAATTATGAACAGTAATTATCATTAGCAAGGACATTCTACAGCAAAATAAATGTAATAGATTTGAATAGTTCGACATAAATTAGATGTTATTCTGCATATGCCCATGCTTCTGCATAAAAATTGGAAGTTAAATGTAATAGATTCTGTATGTTATTTATTTTTCCTATGTCCATGCTTGTGCTCCTCCGGACCTATATTATGCATATGCTTTTGACAGATATATAAAAAAAGCTTTACTTATTTAAAAAAAAAAAATTTTCGTTATCACTTGCCTAGATAATTAAGTGCATGCTACATCACATATCTGAAATAAATCAGCACATATTTTGTACCAATAAGTGAAAAAATAAAACTTTACGTGTGTAAGAGAAATGAAGGTTTTTTTTTTTTTAATGAAAGTTGGTAAAGGCAACATATATATTACTTAATAGGATCAGATATTCTGATATTGAACCACAAAGTAAAGTACAGAGATGAAGAATCATAAGATAATGGAAAGTGTTCATGTTTGTGACGTCTTACTTTTTGGTTGGAATTCACAGGTTATAGGGACCATCGTAGCCCCTAGGGAAGTGTACACGCTGTCGACCACTGACAACTGGATAACCTTCATGAAGGTCCGAAACCTCACCATGGACGGTGGCGGGCAGTTTGACGGCCAGGGCTCGTCCTGGTGGCAATGCAAAGCTGATAAGGTGACTTCTACTTTAGTCTCATGTCTTACGTACATGGTTGTTGATTTCTCTCTCGGCACTAACAATCATAAACATGTTTCTCTCTATTGCGCAGAAATGTTCAAACCTACCTGATGTAAGTGTTTTGCTTCTTCTTCTTCTTCTTCTGTAGTCTTCTTCTTCACCAATTGGATGTCACGATGTTCTGATAATTCTCTAGGGACTTGCCATAATGCATTGCGACAACTTGAGGATGTACTTTCTTAGAATCACGAATGCACCCGCGAAGCAGGTGACGATCTACGGAAGCACCGGGGTATTCGTGAGTAATCTAAACATAACATCTCCAGGCAACAGCAGCAACACTGATGGAATGCATATCCAGGAGTGCAAGCAAACGACAGTCAAGGACTCAATCATTGCTTCAGGTGAGTTAACTTCGAAACACTTCTGTATACAATGATTCTATTTACTGTACAGTGTAGTGTCATTTGACATCACTGGGTTTGGGCAGGGGATGACTGCATTGGTATAGGAAATGGGACATCAGGACTGAACATCACCCGTATCAGATGTGGACCTGGACATGGAATCAGGTTTGGGCAAAAAAAACAAACCTGAACTTATTGTTTTCTTTTTGTTGTTGAAGGAAACTGGAAACCTATACTTCTTGTTAAGAATACCTACCATGTTTTGTGATAATGAATTGCACTGACACAGCGATAGCTGACCATTATCTCTCATTTCTTATTTCTTGTCTGCAACAATGTTGCTGTTGTCTCAGTATTGGTAGCTTAGGACGGAACAAGGGATGGGATGTGGTGACTGATGTACATGTGTCCTACTGCGATTTCTACGAAACTATGCACGCTGCAAGGATCAAGACCTGGTCTGTAAGTGTCTGAATCCTAAGCTTGCAAGGCCTTTTATTAGACACTGCTAACAATTTATTAGGATCCAGTTCGGAATTCATATTGTGCAATTTTCCATTTGGAAGTGATTCTGAAGAACATAGACATCTTTAAGGGAAACCATTTCATGGAAACCCCAGTAGTTTAAAAATCAATTTACATCAACAAGGCACTCACTTAAATAATCCAGGGAATTTATCTTCAACTTTAAAATGACATCTAAATATCTTATACTTGCTATTATGTTGGTTGCAGGGTGGACAAGGTTTTGCCAAAGACATCTCATTTGAGCAATTGAATCTGATGTCCGTTCATTGTCCTATAATCATCAACCAATACTATTGTCCTGCACACAATTGCCAAAACTATGTAAGAATAATTTCACTTGTACTAGTCTAGTTTTTCTCTCGTCTCCGAAATTGATTTCTTTTTTTCTCTGTTTGTCAAAAAAAACAAAAAAAAACAGACAGATACAGTCAAAGTGAGCCATGCTAGCTTTGTTGGAATACGAGGCACAACAACAGGAGAAGTTGGAATCCAACTCTCATGCAGCGATACCATAGGATGCACCGACATTTTACTGCAAGATGTCAATATAACATCTTCAACTCCAGGGAAAGGAATTGCATCATATTGCTCGAATGCTCGAGGGGATGCAGACGGACCAATTACTCCAGCAGTCTCCTGCCTTGGCTAGAATGCTTATGAGTGGCATCTTCACAACATTAGAAATCAGATTAGAATCTAGGATAACTATGACCTTTGTATGATGACCTTGCTGGCCGCTATTCTAGCAGTAATAATCCATGCTTTTGGTGCCTCCAAAAAAGACTTGTTGTTTAGCAAGCTTCTTCTTGAAACAAGTATGTGTAATGTGTGATTGAATGAAAATGTTCTCATAGAAATATCAAAAACATATTCAAAGAGAACATGAAATGGATTAGTCTTAAATAATGATAGAATCAATTGAATAGAAATATTCCTAAAGAGACTTAATGATGCTCAATTACAACAATTAAATTTCAAGCATCAATCTAAAGTTTTGCGTTCATCTTAATTTTCTCATAATATCTTCGTTATTTTTGAGATAGACTACTAGATTTGTGAGAACATTACAAAAAAAAAGTACTTACAATATCTTCGTTATTTCTTGGTAATCGAAAAAAAAAAATAGTATCATTAATGATTAAGATATATCTATTAAAATCATATTCAAATACATTTACAAATATACTAAATTACATATACATTACTCATCTACGTGTTTTATAAAAAGAAATATCAAATAATATTACAACATAAAGTTTTATGTATCTATTTATTATAGAATTGTGAGTAAAGTATCTTCTTTCTTCCCTATTTCTGAAAATTTTTATAGATGTCCAACTTTAGAAAAGTAAAATAAGGTGTGCCTAAGTCATGCCGAATAAGATTGTATATATCATAAGAATTTATGTCGACCTCATGTGAGACCTTGATATCGTGACCTACTGTCAAGGTCTTGAGCAAAGGTAGCCCACACAAAAAGGAACATGTTTGACAAAAAATTTTAGAAGTTTCCTTGGCATGGGAAGTTTACTATTTATGCAATTTAACCACATGCTAACTGGAACAAGTCTCTCCAAAACCATGCATCTCAGGACAGTTAGAGAGAGAAGTAACAGGATTCTCTTAATGGCAAACGCTACCTCACGTCATGAAGAGAAGCTAAAGCCATAGGTCCCTTAACTAGACTTTGAATCCGAGCTAGGCTGGGTCGGGCCGGCCCAAAAAAACAAAGGCCCGATCGGACCCAAATCAGGTTGGGTTGGGCCTCTATTTGCAGGCCATGGGCCCGACACTGCCCACAGCCCTTTGGTGGGTCGGGTAGGCCGGGTCGGTCCATTTGGTCAAAATTTAAATTTTAAAATTAAATTTTTTTTCATTAATAAAAAATATTTTAAATATATTAAAAAATAAAAAAATACAAAAGATGTTTACATCATTTATTTTTTTTTTACATTTCTCATTTTTACAATTTTACATCATTATTTATTCATTTGTGGAGTCTGTTCTACCTATTAAAGTTGATGTCGCATCATCGTCGTCTTCTGATTCAGAATTCAAGCTTAATCCCTAAAGACGATCAACTGTATTGTACTAATCTTTTAAGCAGACGGAGGTTTCTACAGGCCTCTCTGATAATCTATATCTTTTATCTTTTAATACACTTATTCCTGCAAAAATGTAGATTTCAATACCACAGTTGATGTCGGAATTGTTAGTAAATCTTTTGTCATTTTTACTACTACAGGAAACCTAATAACAGTAGCAGACCACCACTTTAATTTATCTAAGTTATCGTTAGTAAAAATTGAATATGTTGAAGGGAGTCAACCAATGGGAAAAAAAAAAGGTTAATCTTTGGGTAAATGAACTAATCGCAATTACCAAACAATATAATGGAGTTGACATGTTTTTGTACTCAAAGCTCGTTAACTACCAATCTATAGTATATTTGTAAACTTTTTGTTATATATTATAAACTCTATTATGTAAGTTTCCAAACTCAATGCCTCAATTTGTTTAAAGTGCAAACTGTTGAAGTGTTTCCGTTAGGTTACGAAATTGTAATGAAGTGTGCATTTTTTGTAATGAAGTAGTTTTAGGAAATTGTAATGAAATTTGCATTTATTTTATAATGAAGTTGTTTTATGAAATTGTAAGGTAATGAACTTTGCATTTTTTTATTATTCTCGTTTGTAAGTTTCATATATTTATAATGTAAACGTTTTCACATTTTAAAAAGTTTAAAAATCCAATAGTTTGCAAAATATTTTGTTTTCTCAAATTTTTGAATTTGCACTTTATGTTTCTATTTCTCAAATTACTACTTCCAAAAGTATAAATTTCTAGTGAAAACAATCTTAAACTAGTCTACATTTTGTGTATCATGAAGGATATGTCTATTAATAGTTTTCAATTTTATGAATTGCACTTTATTAATACAAAGTGATATGATCTATTTTTGAATTACTTCTTCCAAAAATACAATTATTTTTTAAGAAAAATAAATTATTTTAGACATTTTGTGTTTTCCCAAATTTATGGATTCAATGATACAAACTCGTATATTCAAACACACAAATTACGTAGTTCAAATGTATAAATTAATATTTGAAGAAAAACAAACTATCTAGGAATAGTAAATTAGGGTCTTCTAGTTTGTAAACTATTTATTCTCATTTGTAAATTTCATATTGTTAAAACATAAACTTCTCAACATTTTCTAAAGTTTTACAAATCCAATGGTATTTATTAATACAAAGTAATATGCTCTATTTTATAAATTACTTCTTCCAGAAATACAAATTATATATTAGGAAGAACAAATTATTTTAGAGGTGTCTAACTTTTAAACTTACTAGTCCAATATGTAAGTTTTGTATAATAAAAACATAAACTAATCCACATTTTGTGTTCTCCCAAATTTATGAATTTAATTATACAAACTCATATGTTCATATACACATATTACTTTATTCTAAATTATAAATTATTGTTTGAAGAAAAACAAACTATCTTGGAACGGTAATTTATAGTCATATAATTTGCAAACTATTTATCACCAATTGTAAGTTCCATATTGTTGAAACATAAATTTCTCTACATTTTGTAAGGGTTAGTTGTATTGTTTTTCAATTTTATGAATTGCACTTTATTAATACATAGTCATATGTACTATTTTTCAAATTACTTCCTCCAGAAATACAAATTATGTTTTAGGAAGAACAATTTTTTTTTTGAAATAAGTTAGAGTCTTCTTGCTTTTAAACTTATTAGTCCAAAATGTAAGTTCCATATAATAAAAACATAAACTAATCCACATTTTATGTTTTCCCAAATTTATGAATTCAATTATACAAATTCATATTTTCATATACACTTATTATTTTGTTCTAAAATATAAATTATTTTTTGAATAAAAACAAACTAGAGCAAACTATCAAGGAAAAGTATATTATTAATTGTAAGTTTGATATTGTTAAAGCATTAACTTCTCCACATTTTCTAAAGTATACAAATCCAATAGTTGCAATGTTTATTTCTCCATATTTTCTAAACTTCTCCACATTTTCTAAACATAAATTATCCCATTCATAACATATTGTTGAAATATTAGTGCAACTAACATTCACATGTTGTAAACTATCAAAATTTGTCGAAGAAAATAAATGAATACAAATTCAAATTTGCAACAAAAAAGCAATAAGAACAAATTATAAACTCTTGATTCTCAAAATGGCAATATCAACTTCACAATACTTCTGTCATCGCAATGGCAGTGGTTAGTTAGTAAGAGTTGCTCTGAGTAAGCAACACCCTATCGTCGGATGGTAGTGCTGTTCAAGTCACTCAGAAGTGGAGGAGTTGTTGGAGTCGACGAGGAAAAATGGAAAGGTTTCAAAAGGAAGAGGGGGAACGAAGGACGAAAATATGGATTTAGGATTTTTGGTAGTCAACGGATGATGGAAGAAGTTTCTACAAAGAGGGCATTGATCAATGAGAGTAGCACTAAGTAGGCGACACCCGCTTTGGTCGTGTTATTCCTGGAACAAGTATTAAAAGTTCATGTCCCTAATACTAAAGTATACAAAAGAATGTGTCTTTAAATCAATTTTTCCTGGAATTTTAGATCCCCACACCAAGGCAGAAAATACTGAGTGTTCGCTGAAACAAGGGTGAGGAAATATATACTCTGCAGAAAATCCAAATTATTGAAGTGAAAACTTCTCAGCAGCACTTAAAATAATACAACATGCAAAGAGCAGATTTAGCTTAAACCCTAACAACATAATTTTGAAGTGCGAAAACCAGGTCTCTGCTGGCAGGAGGTTGAGTTTTATTTAACAAAACAATATCCACTCTGATGATGACACATTAGGAAAAAATATACTCAACACAGAAAATGCCTAAAGAGTTTGATGGCATTCAAGTGCGTTATCATCCTAGACATAAGCAAATAAACGCCATCAGTATTATGCGAGAAGATACGATTCTGAAACCCAACATGGGCGAATAACTTAACCAGAAGCAGCTTCTAGCAGCTCTTTCTGTGCACGCTCTTGAATCCTCCTTTCTAGCTCTGGTCTGAAATGCCTGATAAGCCCCTGCACAGGCCATGCAGCAGCATCCCCCAAAGCACAGATTGTGTGCCCTTCGATCTGCTTTGTAACCTCCTGAAGCATATCAATCTCCTCCAGCTTTGCATTTCCGACCTTCAACCTCTCCATTATCATCCATAGCCATCCTGTCCCCTCCCTGCATGGTGTGCATTGCCCACAACTCTCGTGCTTGTAGAAGTAAGATAACCTTGCTATTGCATCAACTACATCAGTGGACTTGTCCATCACAATAACAGCTGCAGTGCCTAATCCAGACTGGACAGCCTTGAGGGCATCATAGTCCATTTGTACCTCATCGCATATGTGCTTGGGCAATAGGGGGACAGATGAACCTCCTGGTATAACAGCCAGCAGGTTATCCCACCCACCTCTAACACCACCACAGTGCCTATCTAACAGCTCCTTCAGTGGTATGCTCATCTCCTCTTCCACTGTGCAAGGCTTGTTCACATGACCTGAGATACAGAAAAGCTTTGTCCCTGCATTGTTCTTCCTTCCAAAACTAGCAAACCATTCAGGTCCTCGCCTCAAGATCGTAGGAGATACAGCGACAGTTTCAACATTTGTCACGGTCGTTGGGCATCCATATAAGCCAGCATTAGCTGGGAAAGGAGGCTTGAGTCTTGGTTTCCCTTGTTTCCCTTCAAGGCTCTCTAACAAAGCCGTCTCCTCACCACATATGTAGGCACCCGCACCATAATGGATGTACACATCGAAATCATATCCTGACCCACATGCATTCTTCCCTAACAGCCCAGCTTGATATGCTTCTTTTCTGGCATTTTCAAGATTCTTCCGCTCATTTACATATTCACCCCTTATGTAGATGTAAGCAGCTGTCGCCCGCATCCCAACCCCAGCAATTAAGCAGCCTTCCAGTAGTTTGTGTGGGTCATGGCGCATGATTTCTCGATCTTTACAGGTGCCTGGTTCACTCTCATCAGCATTAACAACAAGATATGAAGGACGGCCATCAGACACTTTTGGCATGAAAGACCATTTAAGACCAGATGGAAAACCAGCACCTCCTCGGCCTCGAAGACCTGACTTCTTCATTTCATTAACGATCCAATCAGCACCTTTCAGCACCAAGTCCTTGGTTCTGTACCAGTCACCTCGTTTCATGGCCCCTTTGAGGAAAGGGTCATTCAAACCATAAAGATTGGTGAAGATCCGGTCTTCATCTTTCAGACCGCCGAAGACAGTTTTCTCAGGAGGTGGAGGGGGTGGAGGCTGTGAGGTGGTCGCAGAGGTTGCAGTTTGGGTGCTGAAAGATCTGCAGGCACCATCAAACCTCTTAAAGTAGCGACAATAAGCCAAAGATGCCCTTGGCAGTGACAAAATGCTCCTCATGGTTTCCTGCAGAAAAATATGTAAGATATAGTCACAACTAGTCAGAAAAGATCCAAGAAGTCACATTTGTAATGCCCTTTTTTTTTTAAATACAAGTTTGTTATACGTGGAACCCACTATATAGCATCCACACTAATCCATCACAAACAACTAACAGAGGATGATCTGTTGAAGTTACAAAGATAAAGGAAGAGCTAAACCAGTATGGTAGAGTAGTAAAAAAAGCATGCAAGAACTCCTCAATATCGACTGTCATGGATAGGGCTATAAAGCAGTCAAAATCAAAGAATTAAACTATAACCAACACCAAAAGTGGGGATGGCCAGAGCGCTGAGATTCAAACCCTGGTCAACAGGCTTAAAATTTACTTCTAATTCTTTAAGCCATTACTGAATACATCTAGCAGAACATTCAGACACCTACCAAAACATTACTAAGGGTACTTTCTTTGCTGGGAATTCTGGAACAGCCCTCTATTCTTCTCATGTCATTTTTTCGGTCAAACTGCACGCTCAAAGAGATTCAAGACCAACCGTGCTATATTCCTTATACTCACAGTATTTTTTCAAGACCAACCGTGCTATATTCCTTATACTCACAGTATTTTTTCAAGACCAACCGTGCTATATTAACATAGAACATTCTCACAACTCCTTCAAAATCTGTTCAATTGGTACATGAAACCAGGACAAATATTCCTTATACTCTCTTGAAAGGATTTCTAGGACAGTGCATTCCACAAACAAATGACTGCAAATTTCTTCTGACTGTAACACAACAATGACAAGTCACAAATAAATCCAGCAAAAATTTTGGGATTTAATAATAAATTTTAAAATGCATGGGTCACATGAGTGGTTCTTGTGCATGGTTTGAGCCCTTTTGGCAGGATGCTGACTACTTAATATTGCTCCCTTTGATTACCGTTTGCTGCTACATTTTGGTTTTTGCTTAGTAAAAAAAAATGATAGGAGATCCAACAATGGGAAGTTTTGCTTAGTTTAAAACCATTGATAGGAGATCCGGCAATGGGAAGCACTTATACCCTCAGGATGCTCTCAACTAAAAGATAAAGCCACACTTCCTATCCCCACTATCAGCAACCAGTGAGGAAAAAAACTTCAATTGAGAAACTAGTATTGGAGGAGAAGACCACATTTTTGTCAACTTTTTATTGCATTTGACAGATCATAGCAATTCAAGGAGTTTGAAGGACTCCTAAATCTCAGGATAACTATGATTTTTTATAACCTGAAGAAAACATATTGTGAGGATTGTCAACAGGTGATTGTGATGGATATCAACACGTACTATTGTTTACCAATTACCACGTTTAGAGAACATTTTAGATCTAAATTCCAACAAGTCTAGAGAGTCTGTGTTCACAACCTTCCAAAACTAGTAGTCAACTTGACAAGTGCTCACCAACCTTCAAACAACTCTACATTTTACCACCTCTTCTGCCCATAAATGCGATTTTCTGCCTTGAGAGTTCCATCCCAATAGTTTATTTATGTTGAGGCAACAACTTCACAAGTTAAGGCAAAGCCTAACAAGGAAATAGCAACACAATTATTTAAGCCTTGCATGGCAAAAAAAAGGGAATTTAAGATGTTTTATTTTGCTGCAAATATTGCTTCTTTTATCTTGTTTAGTGTTAGTAAATTAATATAACAATTTTTGTTTGTAAAATGCAAATCTTCTTACTGTATTCTGGGTTTTAAATATAAAAAAGAAGAAGAAAGGCCTCTCATCAGTAATAATACAACTCTTTTTACTACTTCGTCATGTTAATTATGGGTAAGGATTTTTCATCAATGAAACGCAAGTGAAGGATTTTTCATCAATGAAACACAAGTGAAGGATTCCAGTTCATTTCTAAAAGCAAGAAAATACAATTGAACTTCCAGTATAAGTTACAAATTTCAAATTAAATTTTCATAAGGACTATAATTATCAGTTGTTAACAAGAAACAATTTCATTTAATTCAATAAGAACTTTGGTACACAATTTTTAATTTGATATTGTAAGGGCTCAAAGCTTTTTTCATATAAGATGTTACTTGATAATATTTGGCATTTTGTGATACCCTTTTCAATATTAAGATCCACTGGTTACTTTTATAAGGACGAAAATTGAGGCTTGCAGTTACCCCCTTGTTTACACCTCACACACTTTTAAACCATGGTCCATCCAGAACCCTTACGGTGATCTAATACTCTTGTTAGAGTATGGCCTTATTAAGTATATGGATTAGTGGATTATTGGATATCTGTTTAAGTCTTTTAACCCTCTATATATATATAACTCTCTCCATCTAATAAGAGTTTATGACTTTTATCTCTCAATAACAACATGGTACCAAAACCTAAGCCTAAACCCTAGCCTCCTCACTTCCGCCCCCAGCCAGCCACCTCGTCGAAAACTGCCATCGCCGCCGATTCCACCATCGGCCAGCCACCTCGCCGGAAACTGTCGCCACCGCCAATTCCGTGGCCTGCCACCCCTCTCGCGTCGCCGCCGACAAGCAACAGCAGCCCCAGCACCTTCCGCCGCCAACCTCCTCACCCCAACAGCCATCAATCGGCCCTACAGCCACCGCCAGTTGGTGCTGTAGCAACCGTCGAGGTTTCCAGCGACTCCCGTCTAGCCGAAGGGCTCAGCCCTTGTTTGCCATCGTCTAGTATCTAGGTTATGTCATAGACCCTCTACAATGTTGTTCTCTTGTCTATGTGGGTGTGGATACGTGAAATCCACATGGTTTTGTGACTCCGAACTATGTGTTGGTGTTTCCGATGGCTTCTTTTGCTATGTTTTCAGTCCTATATACGTAAAATCAGATCGTTATCTCCTCTGACTTGCAAAATCAAACCTTATATATCTCTATTTTTATCATGGCTGCACGTAAATCATTGGTCAAACATCTTAATGACACTTCAGAAAAGTTAAATGGCAAAAACTATCTACTGTAGGTACAGAATTTTGAGACCTTCATCATTACACATAGGAAAATCAGTCATCTTACCAAACCTCCACCGGATAGCAAGGATGTAACCTATGACGACTGGTTTGTAAACGATACCGCCATTGTTTCATAGATAGTCAACAGTATGGAATCCACTACGACTAGAGGGGTTATGATGTTACAACCTGCTAAGAAAATATGAGATACTCTACGTCTCACTTATGGTCATAAGAAGAACATATCCAGAATCTTTGAGGTATATGAGCAACTATTTACTCTTCGTCAAAGGGATCATTCTGTTCCAGAATACTTCACATTACTGCATTCATTACTAGACGAGCTTGAGGTGTATCAACCCTTGACGACTGACATTACACAGATGAGACAATATCAAAAGGAACTTACAGTAGCGATTTATCTTTTTAGTCTGTTTCTTGATCTACAAATCACCTTTGCTCAAATTTTACGCATCTCCACAACTACTTTCAGATCAGTCTGATATGGCCACTACACGTGGGCGAGGACGCGGTGATTCTCGAGATCGTGGTCGCACAGATTCTGAAGGACGCCTTCGATGCACCTATTATGGTAGGACAAGTCATCGTATTGAGCGATGTTGGGACTTACATGGTCGGTCATCTTCTTCTTCGTCTGCACATATTACTACAGAGTCTACACCAGGTACTTTCACCAGTCAATAGCAAACAATCACCATTTTACAGAATGATTATGACAAATTCCTACAACTACAGGCCACTTACTCTACCACCACTGCCTCTTATTCCACTTCCACAGGTACTAGTGCTCTCTTGACCTCCAGGAATTCCTCCTGAACAATTGATTCTGATACTTCTTTCCACATGTCAGGTACAAAAACTCTTTTTACTCATCTATCACAACTGTCTGATATTAGATCTGTGACCATTACTGATGGTCGGTCTTGTCCAATTTCAAGTGAAGGGGTTGTACAGGCCTCTTTCTAGCTCTCTCTTAATAAAGTCTTATATGTGCCTGATTTTCTTATGAATCTCCTTTCCATTAGTGTCGTTACCAAACAATTACTTTGTTGTGTGACCTTTTTTCCTTTTCACTGCACTTGTCAGGATTTACGGACGGAGAAGAGAATTGATTTGAACTGAGCATGGAAATGGTGTGTACCTACTGGTTAGTGACAAGATACCTCAAGGATTAGCATATGTAACATCCACTTCAGAGCCGTCCTCACTGTGGCACTACTGATTGGGTCACCCTCCTTATAGGAAACTACAACAAGCTTTGTCATGGGTAACTATTTCACAGTTTGAGTGTGAATCGTGTCAGTTGGGAAAACATCATCGTACTTCCTTTAGACAGTTGCGTCTTGCATCTAATTCTACCTTGTTTGAGTTGGTACATTGTGACATCTAGGGTCCTTCCAAAATCTCATCTGTGTTAAGTCATCGATATTATATTATTTTTGTTAATGATTTTTCTAGGATGTCTTAGGTATATTTGTTAAAAGATCATGATCACATTTTTAATGTACTCAAAGCTTTTATTTCAGAAATAAAAATCAGTTTGATACTATTCCCAAATGTTTGCTTACTGACAATGTATTGGAGTTTGTTCAAAATAAAGTAGAATCTTATTGTGCATTCCTTAGAATTATACACCAAACTTCATGTCCTCACACTTCCCAACAGAATGAGATGGCAGAGCATAAGTATAGACACATTCTTGATGTCACACGTACCATTATATTACACATGAAGGTCCTCAAACACTTATGGTTTGATGCGGTTCTTACTGCCACCTACCTCATCAACAAAATGCCTTCCATCCCTCTGGGAGGGGAAATTTCCCTTCGACGTCTTTAGAAAGATGTTACTTTATTCTTTTTACCACCTAGGGTGTTTGTGTAGCATTTGTCCAGGATCTTTCATTAGACTTGATAAGCTTTCTCCCAAGACTATTAAATGTGTATTTGTGGGATAACGTGGATATCAATGTTTTCATCTACCTTCTGATAGATATTTTGTGTCTGTTGATATCACTTTTTTTGAGTCCTTAGCATACTTTAAGGAGTCTGAGTGTACTCCTCCACCGTCGGTAGTTACGTCTATTCCTCTACCTACTTTTTTGAGTCCTTAGCATACTTTAAGGAGTCTGAATGTACTCCTCCACTGTCAGTAGTTACGTTTATTCCTCTACCTACTGTTGTCCACCCAACTCCAACAGACTCACCTCTCTTACAGGTATATCAGGGACATTAGCGACCACCACCTCCACCAACGACAGAATCAGCTTCTTCCTCAAATACAGATCCATTTCCCAGTGACTTACATCTACCTATTACTCTCAGAAAAGGTAGTTGTTCCTCCACTGCTCCTCCAACCTTCAATTTTGTTGCTTATGATTCTTTACATTCACAATTTCGTACCTTTCCCTTGTCTCTTTCTTCCAAGTCCATTCCCAAGAATCACCAAGAAGCACTCTTACTTCCCTAATAGAAGGCTGCAATGGATGAAGAGGTAGCTACCTTCACAACTCTTGGCACTTCAGAGTTGGTGACCCGACCTGTAGGAACTCACATTGTCACCTGTCGCTGAGTTTATACTGTCAAATACAAAACAGACGACATAGTTGATCGATACAAAGCCAGATTAATAACTCAAGGATTCACTTAGACTTATGACATTGACTATGATCAGACTTTCTCTTCAGTGACTTGCCTTAATTCTATCAGGATTATTCTATCTGTGGCTATAAATAATTCATGGAAGATGTACCAGCTAGATATAAAAAATACCTTCTTGTATGGTGATCTTACAGAGACTATCTTTATGGAATAACCTCCAAGGTATGTTGCTCAAGGGGAGAACAGAGTCTGCAAGCTTAAAAAGGCAATCTATAGCCTGAAACAGTGTTCCAGAAAATTATTTGAGAAATTCAACCATGTAGTATTGAATGGAGGGTTCGACAAATGTGTTGCAGATCATTCAGTTCTCTACAGGAGATCTAAACAAGATTGTGTGCTACTTGTGGTCTATGTAGACGATATTCTGGTAACTGGTAGTAATCAAAGAGGCATTAAAGAAATAAAAGAATACCTTACATCTCATTTTTCATCAAGGATTTAGACAAACCAAGGTCTTTCATCAGTATCGAGTTTACTTATACCAGTGGAAAAATGATGTTATCCCAAAAAAAGTATGCGTTTGACCTTCTTCGGGAGACTAAACTCTTGAGATGCAAATCAGAGAACATTCCTATTGAACAGTCACCATCTCTTTGAGATACTAGTTTTGAGCTGTTGGATAACCCAAGACAGTATAAGAGGCTGATTGGCAAACTCATCTATTTGACAGTGACCAGACTGGATATCTCATACGCTGTCAGTTTACTGAGTCAGTTCATGCATGAGCCAAGGAAGGTGCATTGAAATGGAGTTTTGTAGGTCTTTTCCTATGTGAAAAGTTCTCTAAGGAAAGGTCTGATCTATCAAAGGAATGAATATGTGAATGTTGTGACATACTCAAATTCCAGATATGCAAGAGATCAAGGGAATAGGAAGTCTACTTCTGGCTTTTGTACCTAAGTAGGAGGAAACCTTGTCACATAAAGGAACAAGAAACAGAATGTGATGTCACGTTCCAGTGCTGAGGCAGAGTACAGATCCATGACACAAACCACATGTGAGATGGTGTGGATCATATCTCTTCTTTCCAATCTTGACTTCTCACATGAGACGCCAATGCTTATGTTCTGTGATAATCAGGCGGCTATCTTCATTGTCAATAATCCTACATTCCATGAACGCACTAAACATGTCGAGGTCGACTGTCATTATGTTCGAGACATAGTATTGAAAGAGGTCATTTCTACTCCACAAACTCATTCGTCTGAGTAATTAACTGATGTCTTCACAAAGGATCTCAATATTGGGGTATTCAAATCTCTATGTATCAAGATGAGTCTTCTTGATATATATGCTTCAGCTTAAGGAGGAGTATTAGAGTATGGTCTTTTTGAATATATGGGTTATTGAGTTATTAGATATCCATTTAGGTCCCTTAACCCTTTATATATATGTAACTCTCTCCATTTAATAAGAGTTTATGCTTTTTATCTCTCAATAACAACTCTCAAGCCATCTATAGCATTTTGCCTCTAATTATATTTCTCCATGGCCATTGTCTTCGTTCCCCTGAGTATCCAACAAGTGAACCCATTTCACTAAAAAGCCAAAAAAGAAACAGTCAAACCAAACACCAAATCTTTTAGGATGGCATAACCATTACCCAGTAAGAAGATAACTGCCATAAAGCTACTCTTTTCACCTTTTCCATGAGAAATCCCTTTGCAGTTTCCCTACTTGAGCCCAAACTGACACTTCAAATAAGGAAACATAGTGGACAAAGAGAAAAAAAAAAAGAACTCATTGCACCAAAGCTAACCTATCTCTAAAAGAAAAGAACCTCCCGTTCTACCAGGGTAACCTTTGTCTCAAAAGTCGAAATACAAGGCCCAGTACTAATCCATCAATAAATTAAGTACGAGGAGCATTCTTCAATATTTTGGTAGTAGAGACTACACAAGACATCAAACAATTCCACCCCCACCAATCATTGTTTGTAGAGACACAATAAATCTAATTGAAGCTGATTTTCATCCACAGACTTTAGGAGCATTGAAATATGCTCAGCAAACGCCAGGTGTTGTAATTCCTGTGAGAAGCCATGTCACAATGTTATGGTATCATCTACGTAGAGGAAACAAACATCCTTCACCCACCTTCCATGTCAAGCCTCAAATCACACTGTTCTCTTTCAGAAATAAAACCACTCCCAAAGACCTCTCCTATTAGAGTAAAAAGGCTAAAGGGACAAATGGTCCCTAACGCCTCCTCACACCAAATAAAAAAGCCTTTTCATGACCACTTAATTAGGATTAAATTTTTGCACAGTGCATTATTCTTTGAACCAAATTCTCCATCTTCTATAAGTTCTTAGCCTCAAGAAGTCAAAACTCAGGAGTCATATGACTCGTATCTGAAAGGCACTAATTTATTCAATCTCTATCATGCAAATCAATTTACATCAGAAACCCCAAGTATCTATGTATCTTCCTTGAAAAATGAACTCTTGGACCACTTAACAAAACCTCCAGATTAATTCTATTGGGCTACTACCAATATAGGCACTATGAAAGAGAGACAAAACTCCCAAAAGGAGCTTCATAAGTCTTTCTGCAAAAGCTAATCCTAGGAAACTAATAACTTTCACAAATCAACCAACGGGCTGCTATCAATAGCACTGAAAAGGATAAGTGTTTTTTGAGCGATAATCAAGAATTTTATTAAAAACATTATGAAGGAAAGTACAGCTTATCAAGAACATAAGCCAAAGGAAACGAAAAAAACAGAACAGTAGAACAAACAAAAACTAAATCATCAGGAGGCCCAAACAGGTAAAGTGCATCACACTCTATTTGCATAAGTAATTAGCTCTTGATTGCTGAAGGCTTTATTGCATTTGACTGTTGAATAAATTGAGAATCATCAAAGTGTTACAGTCGGCTTCTTTTTATATTACTTAATTCCGCCTCCGGTGCTTTGAGATAAACCAGATAAGTAGAATAATTTTCTTGATAATTTCCATAACTTCTGAATGTTCTATTCTAGCTTCAATTTGGTAGATTAACTCAGTAATATTGGGTCTTTGATTCCATCTTATACATCACACAACATAGAAAATTACACTGACATGCTATGCAAAATCCAAAGTTTCTCGAAGATGAGAGGGTTTGATCAGAATATTAAATATCACTTTAAAAATGATAGCTTCTTCTGCTACTTCAGGGTGAATAAGTCCCTCCAATGATGGAGGGATTGGGGCTCTCATCACTTGACTTCCAAATTCTTCAAAAAGGTTCATTGCATCTGATCCAACTACAAAAGCATGCATAGAACAGACTCCCCAAGGGAAATAAAAATGCAAGTTCAATGCCAGCAAGTAGAACTTCCAAAATAACCGTCTCACTGGACAGAAAAGTTTAAGAGAAATAAACCGCCATATAGGCAAAGAAAAACCAATTAGCACTGCACAGTGTCAATCAGTAAAGATCAATAACCAAACAGTTATAAGGAAAAAAAATCTACTCCATTGAAAGATGTAAGAGAATGGAAGTAACAGAACAAAAACAGAAAATTTAAGAGAGAAGCCAAATTAAAAAATTAAAAACAAGAAAAATTTAGAGGATAGGTAAGGGCAAAATAATGAAGAAACTAGACAGAGAAACGAGAAGGAATGAGAAAACAAATAGAAGATCAAAAAAAAGGAGGAGGAACACCAAAAAACCAAAATAAGAGTTACAAACAAAAGAGAAACAACCTAGAGACAACACAGAGAAATAGAAAAATAATAGAACAAACAGAAATAGAAATGAACCAACTACATCAATCAATACAATTCTTTTTTTGAAATGGGATCAGTCAATACTCTTAGGAAATACAAAACACAACCAACGATCAGAAAACAAGTTCAAATAAAATTAGCAAGACCAACATACAGCAAGACGAAATTTTGACACACCGGCAATCAATCATTTCTAGATAAGGAGAAACCTCAAACCACAGCAAACCTAGATCTGGCAACAACTATTGAAACATCGAAAGAAGAAGAAGAAGAATACCGAGGAGGCAGGAGCGAGAGCAGCCGGTGGCGGTTGGTCGGGAGGAGCCCGCAGCGGCGATGGCTTGTAGGCTCACACTGTGTTAACCAGCGATGACAGCATTCGCTTGTATGTGGTTGTTAACTTGTTATTGCGAGGTCTCAACTGTCGATGGGATGGATGGATGGAAGGTCGCTGCTGCTATTGTCTCGACCCAGTCTGGAGTCTGGTTCAGTTGGCGTTCTAGACCCGAACGACCCAAGGGAGTTCCATGGTCATGGACGAAGAAGAATCAAGGGTGTGGCCTTAAGGCTATCAACGGGTTGGGTCGGATTGAAAGTCAATCCATTGTCCAATTCGTTTCTTCTTGACAGGTTATAGGTCAGATGATAATCTATCTTTTCAACCCTTGATCATAATCCGATCCAACCCGTTTAGAGAAAACAAGTTTGATTGGATTAATAGATTAAAATGGATCAAATGTTCGTCTAAAAAATAAAAAAAACTACACCCATAAATTCAACAATTTTATGCAGTGAAAGAGGTACAATTCCATCATCTATACCTAAAAATCCTTCACAATACCCTGCAAGCTTACTTATATAACAAATTTAAGAATTTATAAGTTTTTAAACAACAATAGATCAACATCTAATTAATTAAGATATAAAATATATAACACTAATCAACACTAATAGGTTCACAAATTAACGAGTGGGATAACATGTTTCATTTATGACTCGACCATTTAAGATTATAAGTTAACAGATTAAGATTTAACAAGTCCTTGTGGATTCAAATTTTTAACCCAAGTCCTAAATTAAAGGGTCGGATCAAACAAGTTAACGAATTTAACTTGATCCATCAAAAGCCATATGTGGCCCATGGTGGGGAGAAGTGAAACGTCAAGGAATACACTTGTCATTGTGTTTCCATTTGACTCAGATTGGTGGGACGCCTAGAAAGTTTAGAACCTCATAGACATTGAGAAATGGATTAATTTTGAGGAAAAATTATGCATTTAGGTCTTTAAAGTAGTGGTTGCAAGAAACAGCTACTATTGTGTTATTAAAAAAAATGTAAATCGAATATAGCATCTAGTGAATTAAATAATGGTATATTTTCTTTTAAATTTTTGTTAGATTTTTTTAAAAAAAGGTTACCTACTAACAGCCAAGTTTGTTGTGGGTCGCTAACAGCCTTGTTGTTTTCCATTAAGATTTATGCAGACTAATTCAGTACCATATGATGATTTGCATAGCCACCTGATCAGATGATGTGTGAATTTTCCTTCTAAAAGGTGGACTATAATTAGGTAATTTGAAACACACATTGAAAGGTCAAAAGGTAACTAGGATCCCTACTTGATTAAAAAAATCGAATTTTTATATATCTATGTATTGAATCATTATATGACAAATTACACATGGCTAAAGTTTCATTACAATTCAATCGTCTTGGCCCTTTCAATAAATTTTAGCTATTGAAATTGCATACAGTGATCAAGAATAAAATAAACTTCACAATTATCAAATTAGAGATAATATGTTTATACGGCTGTCTTGGTAGTATATTAACACAAAACGCCCTGGACATGTAAAATCGTAATTCTGACTCTCCTAACATCCAGTGAGGATTGAAGTAGAAATGAAAATCTCAACTATTCTTAAAAGATTCAAGTTTTGTTTTGAAAAGTATGTCTTTTTAGCATACTAGCCTAAGCATAAGGATTAAGTCTAAGCTCAATCGACTCAGTCGGGTTTAATTATATACCCCACCAGGGACATTAATTAATCTCAGTTGGGAAAACACAGGCCAAACGCACAGAGGTGGGCTGGTCGTCTCCTTCTGTGCGGTCGGCCTGTGCCACAATTTTTCATTAATCTTGTCTCTCTTTACATTTCTACGACCGAAGTTATTAATTACAATGTCCTTGAGGAAGCTAGCTTTCCATAGAAGTTGTAGACTCAAAAACATGAGTTTCGGGCTAAAATCTGACAGTTATGCCACAATTCAAATGCTACCTTCTTATTGCAGCTCCATGTTTCAAATGTGTAAAACTTGAATGACCAATGGCCAGTCGGAAATGAAATGGGCAAGGTGTCATGAAATTATAAGCTAATTCAAGGTCATGCATGGCCTTGAAGAACTTGATTCTGACAACTTATTCTTGCTGTTAAGATTATTGCTCCTCCTTGTTCCCACCATATATGTCATTTCCTAACTCTTTAATCAAGTACAGCTTCATTTCTATTTGAAACTAACATATCTCTTTAATTGAGTACTCGACATCATTCCACACCCACCCAGATTTCTGCACCCATTGTCCCATGAGAATGGTTGATTTATTAGATTCTGCACCCATGTATGTTATGCTAACCACGTACTCTAGCTACCAATCCTTTTCCATTGACAACTACCAACTATTTCATACACACAAAGTCAACATTCTTCTACTCTTTTTCTCCTCCCATCTTCTTAATTCACACCAACCATCACAAATGCAACATATCTTCTCTGACAATGCCAACGACGACCTCTTCCAAGCAATTGCCAAAGAATGGCATCGAAGGCCATCCGAGTGCATCGGGACAGTCTCGAGATCCACCATGGCCAAGCCGAGCACAAATTGAAGATCATCAATCTCCTTCGCAACCTCCACCCCCCTCTGGGCCTTCTCCCCCTAGAGAACATCGAGGAGTTCAGCCTCAGAGGAAGAAAACTGAGCATACCTTCAAAAAGATAAAGCAACAGGTTCTTTCTTTGGGTGTATAATGTTTCTAATACTGGTCATTACTTAAACACCCCAGAGTATTGATGAGGGTAGAAGAATTTATATTTATTATGATATTTGTAGGAGTCATTACTTAAACAACCTACAGTTATGATGTGGGTAAAAGGATTAGTATTTGTTATCGAATGTAGGTGTCATTCGCAGGATGCAGCCAAGATGATGGGCTTCTTCAAAGTTGACAGGGGTGAAGACCAAAGAGTTTCTATCTTGGCTAACTATATATCACTGACGTCATTGATGAAGACGAGACAAAGATAAAGGAATTACCTAGATTATTCTAGAGTCGTTTATTGTAGTCTGTTGTGTATTACTTTACAGCTATGTACATATGCCATATAAATCCACCAGAGTGGATGAATACGAATCATTCTTCACAACACTCCTTTAATGCCATTCTCTCTCTCTCCCCCCCTTCCGATCCTGCTCATGGCAGCTACACCTCTTCCGTTTCATCAACACCTCAACCGAACCCCTCTCTTCTTCCTCCATCGTCCACCACCTCTAATCTCCCACCATTTTTAACATATCCCACCATTTCCACACCTCTATGGAACGAAACACCTTACTTAACTGTCAATCACAATTTTGTAATGTGTTAAACCTCCATGACCTCCTTCATGTCGTCGCTGCTGATACCTCACCTCCTTTGGCACAACTCAACGATGGCTCCACTAATCCAAACCATTCCCTTTGGCTCTCGGCAGATTGCCTTGTCTTAAGCAAGATTAAAGCTATCGTTTCTTCCAACAATCAAACCATGCATCCATCATTGGAGCCTCGTCTCTCCTAAAGAAACATCTCTCACCTGTCACCAAGTCCAGTCGATTCGTGAGCAGCTTCGATCACTAAAGAAAACTCAAGACCAATCAATGATGAATCATCTTCTTCTGACAAAATCCCATGTAGATGCTCATACTCCTATTGGATGTCTTATTTCCGATGCCGACCTCATCGACTTTATCGTTGATGAACTAAGCACTGACTACAAGGAATTCATAACCACCTTGCGTTTCTCTCCGACCACTGTCTTTGATGACTTCTATGATCTCCTTTTACAGGAGGAATCTCTAGTGAAACGAATGTCTTCCATCTCAACCAACAACATCACTCTCATGGCCACCTCCATTGTTTCCGGTTCGATTGGAACTAAATCAACCTCCAACTAGTCCACTTTCACACCAACTCGTGGACGTGGCTACAGATGGTTCCTAGGCCGAGACCACGGACGGTTTCAAGGTTGTAGCCGTGGACAAAACTCAGGCATATTCCTTTTGTCGTTCAAGTTTCTTACTTCCCCGCCACTACTGCACCCTTTCAATATCCCATGGTGAAGACCAAGCCTCCACTATTATCCACTCCTCTTTCCCCCAACAACACTGTTGCTAGCTAGGTATGCAACAAGTTTGGATACACCGCTCATTATGGCACGGATCTTAGCAACTTCACTTACTCCACCAACTCTATTGCAGACTCTCTGACGACTACCTCGATTCAGGATCCAAGTGAGCAACAATGGTGTCTGAACTCCAAGGCATCGCAGCATATAACGCCCACTACCTCCAACATGACTCATTATCAACCATATGAAGATAATGAAGTCATTCTTGTTGGTAATTCTTCCCTCCTCCCTATCTCTCATGTTGGCCACTTTACTCCATCTGGTCCTCTTTCTCTTCGTAGTGTCCTCTATGTTCCATCTCTTTCTAAAAATCTTCTTTTCATTCAATGTTTTGCTAAAGATAACCACTGTGTTTTTATTTTGGATGCTGATGGTTTTCAAATAAATGACAAGCTCACACAAAAAATAAATCTTCATGACGGTAGTACGAATAGGTTTTACCACGTTCCAAGCTCTTCTGCATCTCTTACATATGTCTTGTTTGGTGAACATGTCTCTCTCTCTACTTAGTACTCTAGGCTCAAACACCCTCTCTACGGTTCTTTGTCATATTATCTCCATTCCTTCTCTTCCTGCCAAAGGTCCTCAACGTTCATCCTCGTGTCACATATGTCCTATGAGCAAAGCTACACAACTTCCTTTTCTCTAAAGAGAAGTTACTACATGTAAACCTCTTGTTCTCCTATACCAACTATAACTAGTCACAAATTCTATCTTGTTATGATTAATGATTACTCTCGTTACACCTGGCTCATCCCTTTGTTTCAAAAGTTTGATGTTTTTCAAGTCTTCTATATCTTTCATAAACAAGTTAAAAACTTTCTCATAGTCAAAATTAAAATCATACAAACAAACAGTGGTGAGGAATTTATTGGCAAAGCTTTTTCTTTATACTTACAAACACATGGCATATCACATAAATTTTCTTGCCCATCTATTATCCAACATAATGAGCTTGTTGAGCACAAAAATTGTCACATTACGTCCACTGGTCATTGCTTGCTTTTACGATCCAAACTCCAAGCCCAATTTTAACTTGATGCCTTCTTGACTATGGTGATTTTAATTAATCAGTAACTTACTCTCACTCTCAGTAACAACACCCCTTTTAAATTAATTTTTCATCGCAAGCCTCAATATTGCAACTTAGAAACCTTTGGCTGTCTTTGTTTACCCTTTTTACCACCATCCACCCAACACAAGCTACAGGCACGTTCAATACTATGCATATTTTTAGGATATGAGCCCAATTACAAAGACTACAGGTGCTTTAAGCCCACTAGCAAACACGTTCATGTTTCTTGTCATGTTATATTTGACAAACACTTTTTCCTAGGATTCCCCACCCCCTCCTGACATTTCACGTAACTACCTATCAAGCCCATCATCCTTTCATTTCTTTATTGAATGCCTGCAACCATTAACCACCATTGAAAACACCCCTTTTTCACAAACTCCCACTACCACCTCAAATTCCCCATTTTCTTTTTCCACCTTACGTATTTTTGTCTCTCTACACGTCATCGTCTATCTTCTTCTTCATCCTCCTCACATAAAAACCCTACTGTTAACACTCCTATTGCTTCTTCTTCCTCTTCCTCATTTTCCTCCGACACCTCAACTCAAACTACTCCTCCCCGTCATTTTTGTCGTCTTTCCAATCTTCTTCATACTACCAGTCCCTATCCTCTTCCTCAAGCCCTTATCATTGATCTTGCTAACCCTCTTCTACATGAACCCGCCAACTACATTGAAGCCAAATAGCACCAACATTGCCAAATAGCATCAACATTGGTGGAAAGCCATGGACGACGAGTTTAAGGCTCTAATGCAGAACAATACCTAGACTCTCGTACCACCCTCTCCCTCACAGAATGTTGTAGGTTCACAATGGATTTATCGTGTGAAGCACCACGTCGACAACCACATTGAGCATTATATATAAAGCTTGATTGGTTGCGAAAGGCTATCATCAACAGTCAAGTATTGATTATGATTAGACATACAGCCCAATGGCTTGCCGTACTACATTCCAAACTATATTATCATTAGCCACAACCTACAACTGGCATCTCCAGTAACTCGACATCAAGAATGCATTTCTTCGTGGATTTCTCACAAAAGACGTTTACATGCACCAACCACCTCACTTCATTGACTCCAAGAGACCAGATCAGGTTTGCAAGCTTAATAAAGCTTTATATGGGATAAAACAATCTCCCCATGCCTAGTACCATCGTTCAAGAATTTTTCTATTGGATAATGCCTTCCACAATAACCTAGCAAACCCATTACTCTTCATCAAGCACACTTTCAATCATGTCTTGGTGGTTTTAATGTACGTTGATGACGTTATAGTCACTGATGATGATCTAGTCGCTATTAATACATTCATCACTTCTCTTTCTCGAATGTGCGATTGTAAAGATCTTAGCAAACTTGGCTATTTCCTAAGCATGGAGGTCTCCTTCGTTAATAATGGCATCCAACTATCTCAAATGCAATATGTTGTCGATCTTCTTCATCATTTCGACATGACTACCTGCTATTCATGCTCTACTCCTCTAGTCTAGGATCTCACCTATCACTCACTGATGATGAACCACTTAAGGATTGCACCACCTTTCGGAGCATCATCGAAAGTCTACAGTACTTAACTCTCTCACGGTCAAACATTTCTTATGTTGTTAACTGCATATCTCAATTTGTCAAGTAACCTCATACAACTCATCTCACTACAACAAAGAGAATCCTCTGATATGTTAAAAGTATCATTCACATGGGGCTTTTCTTTCAACCATCGAAGCACCTTACCTTTCTTTAGTGGCATTCTCCAACATTGACTGGGTTGAAGACCTTGTTACTCGATGTTCCACCGCCGATACCTGCATCTACCAAGGTGATAATCATGTTTCATGGACAACCAGAAAGCAACAGACTGTGTCTCATTCAAGTACCGAGTCTGAGTATAGAGTTCTAGCCTCCACCACTGTTGACAGCAAATGGCTTTACCATCTACTTTGTGATAATAAGTCGGCTCAGTCTCTTGCCAACAATCCCATGTTCCATTCATGATCTCGGTACTTGAAATAGATCTTCATTTCGTACGAAAACTTATCAACCAAGCAACACTCCAAGCCAAATACATCCCAACTGAATCTCAAGCTGTTGACATATTCATAAAGAGCCTTGCCAAAGACCAGTTCCTTCGGTTAAGATCCAAGCTCCAATTGCATCAACACTACAAGAAAAACAAACTTTTACGAGAACATATTTCCTCACAAAGTCCTCGCTAATTCCTCACGAAGTCATCGTTATACACTATAACAAGGACATTGCAAGGATTATTTATCCTTAAAAAAAATAACTCGTTAAATTGACATTACGAAAACATATCTCCACAATGTGCTCGTTATAATATAGCGAGGATATTGTGAAGACATTCTCGCAACGTGCTCATTATTTTTTTTTATTTTACCTATCATAGCATCAAAACAACTATTTATCATGTTATAATCGATCTTCAAAGTAAATAACTGAAACACTACCAATAACTTTGTGTAATTCTTACAACCTATCCACAATGACTTCTCCGTGTTTCTTAACAACTCATAAAACTCTTGGGATTCCCTATGTAGTTCTTCATCAGTGAACGCGTCGAAATCAAGACCTACCACATCCATCATCATGTCCACAATAGGATCTGTACTAACAAAGACAGCATTCCCACGATAAAAAAAGACCTTTTTATGTTTAAACCAATACCTATAATCTTCTACAAATCCCTTCTTACATAAATATATTTCTACATTTCTTTTTGATTGTTTTTTTAGTAGTGCACATTTTTTACTAGAATGTATATCCTTCCATCCATTTCCACAAGATTCAGACCTTAACTATATGCAATATCTACAAACTCTTGATCGCCATGCAGAAAACTCACACACTTTTTCATTCACAACTCATGTATACGTCCAATCACGATAAGAAGACATTTCTTTCTACAAAAGAAAAAAATAATAAGATGTCAAGATTGAAAAAAAACATAATGACACTTGAAAAAGAAGATGACTTAAGTATCACATTACAATAAGGTAATTTATAACAATAGGATAGTAGTTGGAATTAACTTTATGGATTGGATTATAACACTATTTACTACATGTAGTTCAAAAATAATATCATAGCCCCTCATCTAAATATCACAATTAATTTTTTGTAAATTTAGAAATTGGTAGGCTAAAATTATGAAATTACATATTTGGTAGGAATTAACGAAAATAGAATGTTATGATTTAATTTTAGAAATTTAAAACAAAAATAAAAATGAGGCACATGCCGTTAGAAATTTTAGGCAAATATCAATAATAATATGATTGAATGTAAAATGATATGAACAAAAATAATAAATAAAAGGCATATTCCGACCTTCTCAATTAAATACATCAGTTTATCTATCAAGCCTTACTTGAACTATCTATAGCCATTTTTGTAAGTTATAGATAGTTTGTTTGTTTGGTCAGCTACTTAGTAATCAATTAGTGTTTTTATTGAAAGCATGGAAAAGACTTTGAAATCAATCCCATGCTGCAAGAACATATGAAATCAAAAGAACCCATCAAACCAAATAAGAGTGATGCAACAAACAAATGTTAGATACAGAACATACGAATAAAAATGAACACTGGCACGCTAGCACATGAGCCTCTCTTTCTCCCTATACTTTGAAATTAAAATGTTTTATTATCAATCATCTCAATGATAGAATCTTTTTGTTGAAAATTAAAGCCCTCCAATTCCCGAAAATTCAAAGGATACCAACAATAGCATATGGTTTAGCATATCCTATGAGATTTCATTTCAAGTTTTAACTTTGAAAAAGAAGAAAGGACGATTAGCCTGCACTTTGGACAGTCGATAAGAAATTTTTTTTTATGCCCAACAAAAGTTTTCTTCAAATTGAACAAAATGATATATCTCTGTCGTGGAAAAGAGAAGTTGCAGCCAACATGGAATTAATAGAGAAAAAGGCCAGTTGATCGATATTCATTAAAAAAGAAACAAACAAACAAAATTATTAATTAATTAAAATTGACATTAAAGGAAATAGACAATTGGAGAAAATTTTGGCGTCTTTAGCAATAAGCTTTTACACATATCACTAAGTTATACGTAGACCTCTCTGTAATGGAATTGATTGAAACATTTTACCATTTAATTAGAGTCAAAGCAACCTATCGTTCATTAAATTTCCAATCACATCTTGAGTTTTCAACCATTGGCCCTGAAATCTTCAATCTAGGTTTCTCCTCGATTGCCCCCACCATCTTCAAATAAATTCAATAAACTTCCCTCTATTCCTATTTCCTCATATTCTACACATTTTTCCTTAAGGCAATCTTCAATATTTCATCCATTTGACACTCAAACATGTAGTTGTCAGAAGCACTCAACGTTCTATAAATATCTCATTATATCGCAGTGCTAGAGTAACTACCTAGGCTGTACTTGCATTATCATAGTACTCGCAGATCTAATTATTGTGGTTATTTCAGACAAAGTAGATCTAAGAAGTGGATCATGATATGTCACATTCCTCCCATAAAATTCTCTCCAGTAGACTTTCTAGATTTCTTTATTTTCCATTGACAAGGTGGGTGCAGCGAATCTGATCTGTGAGCTGTGGTCACTGCCCTAGCAAGATCATCCACCTCCGAATTAATCTCCATCACAAAACTTCTACAAAAGTTAATATTCAGACTGGAGATCATCTAAAAGTTCCTTAAGAGGAATTTAAGACTTTCAACCTGTACTTCGTAGCCAGTGCATAATACAAGTGGGTCATTTGCATACTGTAAGTGAGACAATAAAACTCTTATCACCCCGAACCCTCCAACCATCCAAATTAAATTCTGCAGCCTGGCTACACATTTTTCATGAAACATTAACCACCAAATTAAACAAAATAGGGGACAACGGATTGCATTGTCTTGGTACTTTTTTATAAGGGAATAACCCAGATGATGATCCGTTAACAAGAACAGATCCCATTCCAGTCTGAACGGTGTCCAGAAACCACCAAATCCACTTCTCAGAGAATCCATAGCACTTTAAACATCTCCACAAGAATTTCTAGTCCACATTAACAAAACGCTATGTGGAAATCAATTTTGCACACCTATACTTGGGCACTACATCTTTGATAATCAAAGATACTTTCCTGAGCAACAAGAAAACTACACGCAATCCCATCTTCAAGAGGAAGCCTAATTGTATTCCCGTAACCCTTTTCTCAAAGTCAATCACAATATTTATTGGAAATCATGTTCAAATATCATCATCTATA
Source organism: Posidonia australis (assembly GCA_024699735.1). NCBI lineage: Eukaryota > Viridiplantae > Streptophyta > Magnoliopsida > Alismatales > Posidoniaceae > Posidonia > Posidonia australis. The sequence goes on from JAMKQA010026183.1 coordinate 29,887, forward strand.
ACAAAACCAGGAAAAATAAAAAAAAAAACAACATGAAGACAATACAAAACCAAGAATCAGCACACCAAACCCAAAGGTGCAAGCATGAACAGACATAAGAATGGACTCTATGGGAATTTACGTACCAGCGGCGGGAGGAGGAGGAGACGGAGGCCTACGGCAGCGAGGAGGGAGCACAGAGGCGGAGATGGAGGCGCACAGCGGCGAGGAGGCAGGAGGCACGGAGGGCACGGATCGGAGGGCGTCGGCAGGAGGAACGCAGGGCAGGAGGACCCACGGAGGGGGTGGAGGGTGGAGGGTGGAGGGTGGAGGGCGGACGCACGGACCAAAGGGTGGACGCACGGACCGGAGGCAAGGCAGGATGAACAGTGGAGGAGAAACGGAAGGAAACAAAAAGGATAGGACAGGTAACTCTGGATATTTTAGATCTGAACTCACGAAGTCATTTTCTCGTTAAATTCTCGTAGAATATACAACGAAGGCACAACAAAGAGATCTTTGTTTTCGTTGTATTCTTGTCTGTATATTATGAAGGTATTTCTTTATTCTTGCTAGATATCTTTATAAAATACAAAATTTTTTGTAGTATAACTTTCGCCAAACTTGAGGGAGTGTAAAAGAGTTACCTAGATTATTCTAAAATTATATATTGCATACCTTCAATGAAGGTATTTTTGTTGTATATACCTTTATGATTGTGTATATGTGCTATATAAACCCATTGAAATGGATGAATATGAATGATTCTTTGCAGCATTCCTTCAATGTCATCCCCTCCCTCTCTCTCTATCATAGAAAATCACCTTTATGTCAAGTTGGGGCTACACATGGAAATCGGACCAGATCAGTCCTAAGCCGCCTGGACTGGTCCAGGCTCGACAATCCCAGTCGTGGGCCAGGTCCGTCGTGGGCCCTAGGCCGTGCCGGGCCTAAGGGCCAAGTCCGCTTGGGCTCGTTTACTAGGCCCAGTTTGGCCTGTAAAACAGTCTAGGCCAGGCCAGGCCGGCCCACCTACAGAAAATTAAAGAAAAAAAAACTA
>JAMKQA010026185.1:0-15553 GCA_024699735.1 Posidonia australis
ACCCCCCCCCCCCCCCCCCCCTTTTATCCTTGTTTTTGCCTACCAGGGAGGAGCACTCGCGTCCTTCAGCGGTTGTGTCGACATTCCGGGCCAACGTCGCCTATCCTGCAGCTGCAGTTTGGTTTCGACTTGTGCTTATAGTTTGGGCCACTAATGCGGGAACAATGGTGCAATATTTTGCCTGTGCATCTCTCATATTTTCCTCTTGTAGATCTGCGCGTCCTTCTTCCTCTCATCTTGCAGATCTACTCTACCTCTTTTCCTCTGCCCAATCGGACTTCGCAGGCTAGCAGACCTTCGCGACATTATTCAGTCCCGACGATCCTTTCTTGGGATCGTTTGATTGAGTGCAGGTTTAATATTATTGAGATTATACAATGCATTTTTTCTGGATGGTTTTTATTTCTTCAGATCACTCTCTGGTTGATTTGGAGTGCGAGAATTTATTTCAAGAAAGTAATATCGATGCAGTGTGCAACTGCTTTGACTTCATAGTCTGAGGAGCCTCTTGCTGCACCACTTCCTTCATTCTAGAGAGGCTACCGAGGAAGATATGGATGAATGAATGAATGAAGGTGGTTCATACAAAAATACTTTTTTTGGAAACAATACTTTGTTGTTCCATTTTTGATAAATATTCTGAGTTGTATGGTATTTTTTGGAACCATATGGCTTTTTGAAGGCTGTACAGTCTAATGGTCTGTATTATTTCTCAACTCTGTATTTCTTATCTGGCGTTGAAAGCCGAAGAAATAATATCTTTTAAACCTTTTACCAAAAAAAAAAAAACGTCCCCTCTGACTTGGCCTTTCAAAATTTGGTGAGTACTTAGGAACATTTCAATGATGTCATGAAATAGGAAGAAATGTTTTGGAGTCAAAAGGTGTAACGCTCCCGTGCTACACAACAGTACAGGAACTACCGAAATGCAGCTAAAAGAATCTAAATAACAAAATTAAATAAATAAAACTAAACACCAAGACCTGTGTGCGGCAAAAGTGGCTCGAAAATGATGCACCAGACTAAACTGCACCTACCCCTGAGCACCTGAAACAAGGGAAGAAGGAAAAACACGCATGAGTGACAAGAATGTTACCCAGTACGTGCCCCAAGATAGCGGCAAAACCCGCAAAACATTCGCTAGAAAATCTTAAGATACCACAACCACTAAAACCAACACACACGGTTAGAAAAGACTTCGAAAGGATGCCATTTCAAAACTTTCTTTTCTTTTTCTTTCAAAATCTTATGATCATTAACAAACCTTTATGCACAACTCAGGAAAAGCAAACCATTACATCTAGTTTCCCAACCCAAAACATCATTTAATCCATTAACGCAATTCATCACAAAATCAGGGTTAGAAACTAGTCCAACACAAATCCACAATTTTTATTTCAAAACTAGTCGCATCACCCTAGCCATAGGCGATCGACCTGACCATAAGCAACTAGTAAGGATTCCATGTCACCACACTCACACTACAGTGCTGTGGTGAATCACCCCGCTTTTGAGTTCAACTGCCCCAACCGTAGCCTCAAATGTACCCTCACTAGTACAAGCACGGAGTACGTCTTCACGACGCCCTGGTGCCCAAGCACTTGGGGACTCTAACCCCAGACTAGACCAGCACTGGTACTAAGGGTAGTCCGGGTCTACCATACCCCAGGTCCTACAGTACTGCTATAGTCTCGAGGCTCCGACCTCGGACCACAAACTCGACAACCACAACCAAGGACACGTCCCCGACATCTCTAGAGGTCTCACTACCCCTGTCGGCAAGTCCTGATCTAATTGTGGTTCCTACAAGTTTCATAAATCTTTTTAAAACCATATGCAGTTTCTCTTTTCAAAACACTTGACAAAACCATACTTTTCATTCATAAAACTCTTTATAACTCTCACGCATTGTGCGTCACATTATCATCTATGGTTCTCAAAAACCCAATCATTCATTCATGGTCGTTGTACCATGCAATCACCCCTCACATGGGTCCACATTTATCCACATAAATCATATTTCACAATTCATGGAAAACATCATTAAAACAACATGTTCACATGCAATATCTCATAAATCATTTCCATGCATCTCATACATTTATCATGCATTTATCCAAATTTATTAACATTTTACAAAGCATTTCTCAATACAGTCTTGGGTCCTGATTCAGCAAACCGAATAGGGTCCTGATCGACCAAAAATCCCTGATTCGGTTGATCGAAATATTTTGGTATTCCAAATCCCTGTTAGTTTATCAGTTCCCTGCTAGAACGATCGACCAAAATCATCCGGTTGTCTGAAATCCCTTGATTCGGTCGATCGAATTTCTCGCAGTTGTCCGAAGCAGTGGTCCAGGGAACCCACCTTGGAGCATTTCGGCATACCGAACCCAGTTCGGCATACCATTTTCTAAACTTGCAAAAAACCTCCTGGGCCACCATCATCTCTTCTCCCCAAAGTGGGAGTAAGGAGCAGACCCCTCTAAATCCTCAAAAATTACAAGTAAAACATGGGGTGTAGACCTCCAAGTCTACTTCAAAATCCATCAATCCAAACATAAAACCATTAAGCATGTTGTATAGAAATTCACGAAGGCATAAGGCTTATACGGAAATCACTGTAGAATGCATCAAACCACTAGCAAAAATCCCATGAAACAGCCACGAATCAGCATGATATTTTCACAAACACATGATTCATCTCATTCACAACATTTCCCATACCTTTTGCATGATTTTTACATCATTATTCATGATCTACTTCTTAATCTCAACATGCCGTAACCAGGGAAAAAAGGAGGAGGGGGAGATGCATACCTAGCTTCGGCAAGCCTCGCGTGCCCTCGAGCCCCGACAATGCGCGACACCGGCCTTCCCTTGCGCTCGCGCAGTTCCCTCCTGCTTGCGGCACGCTCCCAGCCTCCGCACTTCCTCTGGCTCTAGTTTCTCCTCTCCTCCCCCATGCTGCACGTCTCCCCTCAACGCCACCTCTACGCCTGCCATCCCCCGGAATCTCGCCGATCCCTCCGCCAACCTCCTTGCCGTCGAAGGGATGGGATGAGCAACCCTCCCGCCAGGCCTTGCCAGTAGGGGGACAAGTCAGTGGTCACGGGGAAAAAGGAGAGGCTCAAGTCACATGGGGTTAGGCTTCTTTGACCAGGTCCAAGTTTAAGTGGGTCTCACCCCCAAACATGGGTCCCAGATTCCCAAACAGACCCACAAAGCCAAAGAAGTCACACCACAAGGAAAGACCAGGAACATGAACACAATGCACAGGGAGAAACCACCACCAACAAACACCACCTAGATTAACCATTAATAAACCATATACAAATGATACGGAAAATTCCATGGTTTATATTAAATGAAAAATCAAGCACAAATGTTACAAAAGGCAAGATGCAAATGGCTTATGGAAGGGGATAGAAATACATCACTCTTTCATTCCACAATCAAGAATAAGAGAAAACATAGTTACATTCACGCTATTAGAAATGCTGCGGGTGAATGGATTCATGATATCGAACAAGTCCAGAAGGAAGGGATTTCTTTCTTTGAACAACTTTTCTCTTCTGAAGGCAGTGTGATGGATGAATCTCTATTAGACACTATTCCAAATCTTATTGGGATGGAAGAATCCTTGGCCTTTACACGTATCCCTGAGGAGGAGGAGGTGTGGAGTGCTCGTCAATCTATGCCATCTAAAGCTGCTGCGGATCCTAATGGGTTCACTATGGAATTTTTCAAAGCTACTTGGCATTTTATCAAAGAGGATATGTTATTATTGATTAAATACCTTTTTGTAAGTGGCAAAATGCACAGGAGTATCCAAGCGTCCCTCGTATGCTTAATACCTAAGGTGGACCATCCATCATCTTTTGCTCAATTCAAACCTATCAGTGTGGGCAACGTCATCTCTAAAGTTATTTCCAAGATCATGAATAATAGACTTGTCTCATTGCTTCCAAAGTTGATTAATAAAGAGAAAGTGGGTTTTGTGAAAGGAAGAGACATATATGACCATATTCATATTGCTTAGCAGGTGATAGTTGATATTGACAAGAAATGCAGAGATGGTAATATTGTTTTCAAGCTTGATATGTTGAAAGCGTATGACAAACTTGAATGGTCCTTCTTGTTTGCTGTTCTTAGGAAATTTGGCTTCTCTACTTGTTTTATTGAAATTATCAAATGGTTAGTGACAAATAATTGGTTTTTGATCATTATAAATGGTCAACAGAGTAGTTTTTTCAAGTCTTACAGAGGTTTGACGCAAGGGGACCCTCTTTCACCTTCGTTGTTTATTATTGCACAAGAAGTTTCAGTAAGGGACTGAAGGATCTTTTCTTAAAAAATAAATGTCAATGGTTTGCGACAGCCTCGTGCTTGGCGTCAATGACTAAATGTGCGAGGACCAGAGAAGTCACGGCAAAAATAATGAAATGCAGGAGTCGCCACCTAGTCTATTTTAAAAACAGGAGACGAGGAAAATCGTTTTAAAACATTAAATTATGCAATAAAAACCAATGGAAAGGTCAACATGAACCAAAAATGGGCAAGGATCCCTGTTACACACGAGGAAGGTATTAGGCACCATCGTGCGCCCGAAACATCGATCTTTCAATGGGTTTTCGTTTACTTATCTGAAATGTTGGCTTTTCAGCCTATTTTTGTACTCCCAGGGGCGATATGTAATGCAATGCTATATGCAAGTGGTGCCTTATGCAACATGGGTAGAAGGATTGTGGGGTGTGCCCTAATGCTCAGAAAGGTCACCCAAGTGGTGGGTCAAGCATTGATGCAAGGATATTGCATGGACATGACCAAAGATCCAATAACACTGAGTGACTTTCATCCTCGCTTTACTATATGCAAAACCTAATCTATCATGCATAAAAATGGATGAAAATTGACTAGAGTCATCCTGATATATCCAGGAGGACACCCAAAGAAAATCAAAGGCAAAAAAAAAAAAAATCAAAAATCATGCTAAACACCATGCCAAAAAGCTACTGTGTGTAGCGACAAAACAGGCAATTGCGCTAGACTAGTGCGCCAGTCTAGTGCACCTGTTTGGTGCGCCAACTATGTGCTCTACTGATGTGTGCCAAGAAAGTGTGCTTGTGAAGTGATATAAAGTCCTGTAGACGTGTTTAAAATCATCTGAAAATGCATCATGAACATCTAAAACACCTGATCACATGTGAGTGAGTTTCCTCCTCTTCCATAGGGTCATAAAGGAAAGAGGTAACCCAAGAAAACATGATATGGGTCTTGTGCTCAAGGAAAACATGCCTCACACAAGACCACACAACCCCTATACTAAATGAAATTAATGGGTTTCAGCCATGCTTCCCGGTTCTGGATCATGGACTTTTGTATAAGAACCCTCCAAACAAGAGTCTATGGGGCAACCAGTTCATCAGACCCCAGTAACAGGCTTACTATGCTAGATGCAAAACTAAAACTAACAGTGCTATCACATGTTGAAATTGTGCACACAAGAACATGACATATTAGGGATAAAACACCAGGAAAATCAAAGTCCAAGACAATCGGAATAGCATGCAGATCATGATGCAAAATTGGCTATTTGCGTCCTATGACCAGCTTGGTGCACCAGGATGGTGCGCTGGCTAGGTGCACCAGCCTAGTGCGCTAGGTTGGTGTGCCCCAGATACTCTGTTTCAGCTTGCAGTCTGATCTCAGAGTCTTGACCAAATGTATGCAACTAATTAGGTTACTGACCACTCAGACCATTAACCTAGATGCCAGAGAACTTAAATATGATAAATAATCAAGCATTAAAACCCTCTTATCGTTCTCTCCTCAAGTCATGCATATTCATGGATTACAAGGGTTGTAGCTACTGTTGATAGATTTTATGGGTTATGTAGTGATTTAGTTGGCTTAAAGATCATGCAGAAATGAAACATATAAAGAGGATGATTTACAGTTCATTCCATAGACAGTGGTTACATAAGACTATGATTCATTGTCAAAATAAAACCATATAGTGCAGAAATCCTCATGACATAGAAGCAATGAACATACATAAGGGAGAATCAACACCCATAATATCACAACAAGACATGAGTAAACATTGCTATATAAACAATATATCAGTTTAGTTACATGTTTTATCCAGAGTATTATGTAAACCTATGTGAAGGGATGGATGAAGGACCTTACCTTGCCTAAGATGTCTCCTCTTTGGTTGGCTCAAGGTATCTTCTCCTTGTTGCTTTGGATTCAGCTGGGGATGCTCTAGGATGCGAGAGTGTGCTCTAGAAGTTGGGGTGCATGTTGCTAGAAGTGGGTGACTTGCTAAGAGAAGGTAAGTTGCTCAACCAAGAGAGAAAATAGTTGCTTAATGAGGGCTTTTTAAAGAGAATCAAAAGATAACCCCTTGGTATGCAAAAGGTCTCGAAACTCAACAGCCTTGCGTAGATTCGTGAGTAATATCTGCAGGTGAGGGTTACAAGCACAAAAGATGGAAAGCCAACAGCGCACCCTGAAAAGTGACTGTGCACTAGCTTGGTGCACTAGAATGGTGAGCCACCTTGGTACTCCAGCTTGGTGCTCCACATTGGTGCTCTCCACCTAGCTGCCTAAATTGCTAATTGGACCGTGGGCTTGCTATAAGCTTGTGGTCAGTTTGTGCGATGATCTCTAGCTAATTAAAATGCCAAATAGGATTCAAAAGTGGTTAAGCCTGCCACATCCAAAGCAACATCTTCAGGAGAATTCACCTACTAGCTGCCTCAAAATCGGGGTGTCTACAACAGCGGATAAAGGTCTTGCTCCCTCTCATTTGTTTTTTGCAGATGATGCATTAATCATTTTTCGTGCCACCTCTTCCTCTATTTCAAATTTGATGGATTTTATCAAGAAATATGAAAGAGCCTCTGGTCAAAATATGGGTAGAAATAAATTCTTATATTTTTGGCAAAAGAATCTCTTGGCTAACAATCAAGTTGAGCAAATTACTGGCTTCTCCAAGGGGGTATGGCCTCTTATGTACTTAGGTGCTCCTTTTTCTCCAGGGAGAATGCCTACATCTTCTTATGATGGCATGTTGGACAAAATTAAGGAAACACTAGGGATTTGGTCTTCAAGATTTCTTTTGTAACGCTCCGATCCCGGACACGTTACTAAAGCACAGTATCACAAGCATAATTACACTACTTACAGAAACAGTAAATAACTATAACTAAGGCTCATCTTCAGGATCACAATGTGTGGCTAGAAGCTCCAACCCTGCATTGGAACTCAGCAACACGTGGTCTGAACCTGGAAACCAAATAGCACGCGTGAGTGACATCTAAGTCACCAAGTACGCGCCCCAAATACACAAACCACAAAAACTCATTTCTTATCTTTTTTTTTTCAAAACTTAGTTTTCTTTTTGAAAATCCTCTTTTCCTTTCATTAGAAATCACTTGGGAATTCAATCCCAAAACCATACCCTTTTCAAAAGCCATATCTCCTTTTCTTTTCTCAAAACATTTGGAAATTATTCCAAAACCACATTTTCTTTCAAATGCATTCCTTTACATTTCTTTCAAAACGTTTGGAATTCATTTTCCAAAACATTTCAATTTTCAATACTTGGGATTTCTTCCCAAATTATACTTTCAAATTCACATTTCTGACCAGAACTAGCCTAAAACACAATGTCTCTCGGGCTCAAAACCAAATCATAAACACTGGCTAGTAATTGGTTAAAACATCATCATCATTTACTTCAGGATTTTAGGACTATTTCACAAGTCCAATTCTGACCAAATCACATTATTTTTTTCTTTATTCATTTCCACTTTTCTTTACTGTTGTTACCTTGATCAGGGATAACCAGGCACACAAGCAGTAGGTGAGGACATCCTTCCCCTACCTTCCTGCATTGTCGCAATGAAATTCCTCGTGCGAGATGTCACCGCCCCAGCCAACCGGCCTCAATTTAATTTTCATATGTGCATGGGGATACGTCTCTGTTTGACGCCCTAGTCGGTGACCCGAACAACTAGGTCCAATGACCTAGGCACACCTTACACCGTCGGTGACCCAAATAACTAGGCTCAAAAGCTGTAACCATGCCGGCGACAACCTTGGGATTGGTGCGAAAGGCCAAATGCGTGAGAATCGGTAAAGTCACGACAAATCAATAAAATGCAATAATAAAATGCAGGAGTCGCCACCTAGTCTATTAAAAACGGAAGACGAGGAAAACCGCTTTAAAACATTCAATTCATGCGATAAAGCCAATGGGAAAGAAGGTCTTAAACCAGAGATGGGCAAGGATCCCTGTTACGCACGAGAAAGGTATTAGGCACCCTCGTACGATCGAAAAATCGGTCTTTCTATGGGTTTCTCATTTACTTACATGAAATGTCGACTTTTCATCCTTTTCTGCACGCCCGAGGGCGATATGCAATGCCATGCTAAGTGAAGACACCCCAATTTTGAGGTGACTCATAGATGAGCTTTCCAGATGTTGCTTTGGATGTGGCTAACCCTTGAATCCTATCAGTTAAACCAGTCTTAAACCCACAGCAGGCCTGCAGCCCAACTAGAAATCTAGACAAGTAGGAGAGCACACCTAGCTAGCACACCTACGTAGCACACCTAGCTAGCACACCAACCTGACGCACCAAGCTGGCACGCAACCACTTCTCAGACTGCTGGCTTTCCACCTCCCATGGCTGTTACCTCCATCAACAAATATGCCATGGAATCTTCCAGGCTTTTCGTCTACGAGGCTCCTTGCATTCCTAGGAGTTACCCATGAGAAAATCCTATATAAGGACACCCATAGGCAACCATTAGAAGGGGTTAGAAACCTTGGGTTCAGCAAATCCTGATCTAAGCAAGCATCTTGGGCAAGCCATATCCTCTTTCCAGCAGCATATTCTCGTTTTCTGGAGCATTCCCTTGCATTCCAAAGCATCCTTGGTCCTTCTAAAGCAACAAGGATCTCTCTATCTTTGATATTTCAAGAAGGAACACCTTGAGAGGTAGGTTTTCTTCCCCTTTCTTCTCCTTTAAATCTCAACCATATCACCATGATAAAACATGTTTTAAACCTCACATAGGATCTGATTTCTGCTATTGTATAAGAGTTTTTCTTATGATAGAATGTTGATTTCGTGTACAAGACACCTTGCATGCATAATCCATATGTTAATAATCAACATCATGTAGTTCTTAAGAGTGGTTTTATTATTCATTTCCATTTTGTTGCACTAAGATCCATGATCCATGTATATATGCTAAAATATGCAATAGAGATGTCCTTGATGTATTCACCACCTGCATGTTCTATTGAGTTTATTTTCTCATGCATATCCTTTTAGAATCTTACACAAACATTTTAGACATGAACTTGCAATTTATTATGTTTTTGAGTCACTTCATAATAAATTCGTTTTGCTCACTTTCATCACATCATTCTTAGTTTTCATCTGCGTAAGCTAATTGGCATTAATAAAAATCACCCATCTATTTTCTAGGGAGCACCAATCTGGAGCACCTATATGGCGCACCAGAGTGGCACACCTCTCCAGAGCACCACTCTGGCGCACCAGAGTGGCGCACCTCTCCAGAGCACCTCTCTAGCGCACCATTCAGGTGCACCAGACTGGTCAGAGAGCAAAACATTCACTTTTGCATCCCTGTTTGCATGGTTTGCCGGATGACTTTGAGCTTGATTCTTTCATTGCTGGTTCTCTGATATTCCATGGTTTTGCATGCATGTTTTCGGTTTGAAGCAAGATTGTTTCCTAGTTGTTTTCTCCCTTTGGATAATCAGTCCTTAGTCAGAATCTGGTAGGCTAGTTGCACCTTACTCCTACATGGAGAACCTTGTGCATCAGCCCATGATCCAGTGGCATGGCTGAATCCTGCATCTTTCATTTAGCATGCACAGTGTGTGATCTTGTGTGAGGCTACCAGCCCTTGAGCACAAGGTCCACAGGTCATTGCACTTGCATTCCTTTCACTTTTAAGGCATGTTTTTCCAGTTTTGAGAAGGATTTTACATAGCATGATTCTCTGGAATGCATTCATATGTGACTTTGCATTGCCTAGATTTCTGCATTTGCTTTGGCACATCTTTGGCCCACACAGGAGCACATAAGTGGCGCACCAGACTGGAGCACCAATCTGGCGCACCTAACAGGCGCATTAGCCTGTTTTCAGTAGCACACAGCAAGTTTTCATATGGTTTTTAGCATGCTTTCTCGACATGTTTTGCTTCTGGATTTTTCCTGGTTTTCTTCCATGATATATCAGGAAGGCATAGCTCTGCTTTTAACCATTTCATGCATGTTAGGTTGCATTTGGCATATAGCAAAGTAAGGATAAAAAATCACTCGAGATTGGTATATCTTTGATTTATTTCATTCAATGACTTTGCATCGACACTTGACCCGACATACGAGTGATACTTCTGAGCATTAAGACACACCCCTACACATCATGCACCCGTATTTTAGACACCACACACATTAACATGGCATGGCATATCGCCCTCAGGCGTACAGAAAAGGCTGAAAAGCTGACATTTCATAAGCAAATGAGAAACCAATAGAAGACCGATTTATCGAGCACACGAGGGTGCCTAATACCTTTCTCGTGCGTAACAGGGATCCTTACCCATTTCTGGTTTATGACCTGTTTTTCCATTGCATGATTTGCATGTTTTATATGGTTTTCCTCGTCTTCCATTTTAATAGACTAGGTGGCGACTCTTGCATTTGCATATTTATTTTTATTGTTTTTGCCGTCCCTCATGTATTTTGGCCATTCCCGTCAAAATCATTCGAGGCTGTCGCCGGCATGGTTACAGGAACTGGCGACTTCGCTGGGGAAAACCAGATCCCAGCTTTGTTTTGGTTTCTCCTTTGCTTCGGCTTTTCTCCTTGCTTGCCGTTTCCATGCCTTGCATTGGTTATCCTTTTAAGGGGTGTCTTTTTGCATGCATGCCTTTGTAATGTTGTCTTTTCCTTTTACACACTTTTGCTATGCCATCACTATTGCTCATGTTTTGCACCTACTCTTGTATGATAATTCATGGCAAATTGCATGTTTATTTCCCTTCTTGTATATGCCATGCCTAGGAGATTAGAGACATGTTTACTCTCCCTATTCGGTTAATGAAAACATAAAAACCAAAATCAATAATTAAGGCAAACTAGTGACAAATCGCACATTCCCCCACGGTTTAATAAGCTTGCAAGTAAAAAACTTAAAGCATACTTTGCATACATCATATAGGGCATGCATCTTCTCCTCTCCTAGGATCACCTATACTGTCTGTGAAGGACATTTTTCGGTGGCTCATCCTATGGCTTTGGCGTGGGATGAAAAATCGGGCTTGTCCCCCCTTGTCCAGGGTCGTGTTGGTGTAGTAGAGGGTATAGCTTACTGCTTTGGCAGAGGTCGAGGCCCCGAAAGCACCACCCATTCACTACCTAAGCTTTGGCTGGGATTTAAAACGGGGACCTTATTTTTTTTAAACCCGAGTCGGAGACCCATTCACCCTTAATGTGAACCCAGAGTAGACAGCCTAATAGGACATCCTTAGTTGGTGAGAGAGTGCATACTAGGGGTATTCATTTGCATCTCATGCCACCATAAACATTGCATCTTTTCTAATTTGTTTGTTTTTGTGCATAGGATTTCTAATCTTTGAGTTTCCTTAGCCTGAGCTCAAGATCTTTCCTTTCGTTGACTCCATTTGCGACCTTATTCTCGACCGCGTCTCCTGAGTTACCTATCACTTCCAACGATAGCTCCTCCTAGGAACCGTCCTATCCTTCCCAGCTGCAGTCCGATCCTTACTCGCTCGCGATCCACGATGGCCCAGCATGCCAGCGAGTCCCTTTCCCCTGCTGTCTAGGAGGAGGTTCATGTCTCAGGGCACTCTTCCTTTGTGTCTGTTCCAGTCATCACTGCTGCCTCCACTTTTGCCTTAGCCTCTGGAGGACCTCCACCACCTCATTTTTGTGTCCCTATGGCAACCCCGCCTTCGGGACCACCTGTCTTGTCTTCTCCTGCTGTTGGGGCCACAACAGTTGAGTCTGTTTCTCCCCAGGGCTATGTGTTTACTAGCCTTCCTCCCACTGCGGCTGTTTCAATAGTAGCCACCCCCCAGTTCGGTCAACAGGGATCTTAGCCTCTTGTTTCCTCTCCTGTCTTGCCTCCATCCCTTGGGGCCACCAGCGACGATCCCGTGACAGCACAGCTACAACAAATGTCGACTCTCGCCCAGCAGCTGCAGGGATTGACACTGGCGCTCCAGCCCTTTTCAGCTTTGTCTTTCCTGGCTCCCAAGTTGCCTACGCAATCGGCCTTAGGATCACAGTCTGCACTCCCTCCACAACCGTCGCCATCCTTTGTCTCTCCGGCAATAGGGGTGTCGACACTACCTTTTGTTACACCAGCACAACACCCACCACAACATGCATCCCTCCTATCTGGTGACCAACCCCCTAGGCCGGCGGGAGCACAACCATTCGTGAGCATTGTACCGGAGACCATCCCGGTCCAACAGCTCTTGCTCCCCCCATTCTGCACCACTCATTGCACCACCCCCTGCATTATCATCACCCTTGTATCACACACAAGCTTCATCCTTTATCCCATAGCACACTGCACCCATGCACGAGTACACTTGCCATCCTGCCGTAGCACTAGACGACGAAATGGTGGATCCGGAGGAGCCCCCTAGGGGCGACACATACAGTGTACGCGGCACCCACCACTACTGCACAATCCACAGTTGCAGTAGCTCCGGATACTCTCCTTGCGAGAGTAAACGATCTGGAGCGCACTCTTCGACAAGTGCAAGGCAGGGATCGCCGGTCCTACCAATTCCGAGACCTCTGTTATTTCCCAGAGGCGACTCTCCCCCGAATTTTCATATTCCGGAATTTGAAAAATACAATGGTAGGGGCTGCCTAATTGCCCATCTCAAAGCCTATTACGGAGACCTCGCTCAACTCCAGGTTGACGAAAGGTTGTTAATCTGCTTGTTCCAAAAGAGTCTCACGGGGCCCACGTTGAAGTGGTTCACTTCCCTCGACATGGCCACCATCAAGACTTGGGACGACCTTACACAGGCGTTCCTGGAGCAATATTCCTTCAACCTCGACTTAGTCCCCAAGCGGGAGGACTTAGTCGCTCTCAAGAAGAGACCTCAAGAGACATTTGGGGAGTATGTTGCACGTTGGCGGTCCTTGGCTTCGCAGGTCAAAGATAGACCTTCCGACGAGGAGTCTATTGAGATCGTGATCCGAGGAGCACAGCCAACAGTCGTGGCTCTGCTTAGCATTCAGCCAATCCCCACCTTTTCTACACTGCTTCTGGCGGGTGCCCGTGTTGAGAGTTCACTGTGCGGCGGTAGTTTTCCAGCACTCTCTGCATTTGCCAAGCAAGCCACTTCCTCACATAGTGGCGCCAACAGCAGCAACAACAACCACAATGCCAATCCACCCAGGAGGCGGGATCCCTCCAAGGATACAGTTTCCTACATTAGATCCCCTGCTGCACTAGTAAATGTTCATCCGACCCCTCATCACCAATTAGTTTATGCACCCACGCCTACACCTAGAGCACAGCATGCAACACACATCACTCCCACTGCCACTCAAGTTTATCCTCCCCCTCAGGTGGTGATGCGCCCGCCATTAGCACATCCGTAGCCAAGGCGGCAACGCCGTGACAGGCACCACTATACCCCTTTAGTGGAACCGTTGAGCATGATATTCCCTAAAGTCGCATCCCTCTTGAGGCTGCCTAAGGTGCGCCTGCCGCCTAATCCACTTCCTGCCTGGTACAATACGAATGCTTTCTGCAATTTCCATCGGGTCGTTGGCCACTCGACGGATAATTGCCTGACTCTAAGGAATGCAATCCAGGATTTAATTGACCAGAAGGTCATTGTGATTGACACACAGGCGGCAGGCCCTGCGCCCATATCAGCAGCTGCACAAGCACCACCGACAAAACCTAGCATAGTTAGCCAGCCATTACCCCAGCATTCGGACCCGGGAGCAGCGGGCCCCTCGGGAGTCAATTCCATCTTTCTCGTTGATTTTGTCTAATCTTTTATTTGTCTTACCAATCTTATTGTATATTCCCTTTTTTCTTGACAGTTGTATTTATCCGTCCTCAGTGGTTCCGAGGAATCTTTAGTTTGATTCGTCCTACCGTTGAGGCAATCTCTGCTTCAACACTTTTGGTTTTCTGTATCGTGTCAACCGATTTGAACCAGTTAATCGCATTCCCACTCTTGAGTCTGTCAGCCACTTGGCCGTTCACAACAACCCTTGTCCCTTGTCCAGTGGTCGAAAATTTGGGTTGCAACTAGGGTATGAGAAAGGAATCGCTTGGGCGATATGGCTAAGGAACCGCCGAGCCGATCAAGGCGGAAGAAAGAAGAGAGCACTAAGAATTAGGATACAAACGTTAGAACCAGCGGAAGAGATCCCTTGTGCTCAGGTAAGTACCCGAAAACTGATCATTTCCCGCGATTTAACTCACTTTACCAGTGCAGGCGTATTGAATCCACACCAGAGCTTGGTCACAACCTCAACATCATAATCACCAACAGTTTTCAGAAGAATTTTTCCTAAGAACGGTCACTCAGAACCGTCAGCATTGCATCAAGCAACAGCAGTACCAGATCGTGCACAGAAAGCAAACACAGAGAGCCTGAACAACTTGGAGATCTGGACATTTTTATTCCAAGCACAATCAAAGGTGTTCACAGGAGACTTAGCAGAGCACGACAGCATCAGGGAGGTGAAAGCAGTTACCTCGCCACTGCAGCCAGAATCACAAGGCCCGAGCTTCAACTATGATCCCTCAAATCGAAGAAAGCCTTCACTGGACCAATGGTCGTCTCCCATCAGCATCTCCTAACTGGAAGTACTACTAGTGATCGTCGGCCACTCCCAAGCCTTGGAAAGCATTCCATTGAAGGCCATGCATCTCTATGTTTTTTGCTTAGTGCATCTAGACACCCAAATCGCATCATCTGCATTGTACTTTCCTTTTGTTTGCATTGTAATTATAATATGAACATTGGCATAACTATTGCCCAATGAGGAAAATCGGAAGCCTGCCTGCTAAGCAAGAGTTTGATCCTCCTCACGTGTTACTACCTGTGTGATCTAGGGAGTGAGGGAGTGATTATCCATGGGAAAGTGGGCGAAATGTACAAATTCTTAAGGGATCTATACCTTTAGAGGGAGAAAAAAATGTTAGGGCATAAGTGAGAGTGCGAGCTAATAAAAAAAACATAGACTTCAGAGCACAAAAGAAATACGAAGATAGAACTTGCAGACAAAAGTAGGCTCCAATGAGAGAGGCATGTAGGATGACTCTATCTCTACCGCATAACTTGGAGAGGAGTTGAAGCATACACCTACCAAGCCCACATGTTCAAAGGGACTAGCCACCCCTTTTATATCAAACTAAAAGAGCAGCCACCCCTCAGCATAGGTGTTTATTACCTCCAAGCAAGGATAGGGTAGGTCAGCATGCC
>JAMKQA010026186.1:0-12378 GCA_024699735.1 Posidonia australis
CCTTTAAATCAAGAATCAATAGTTGTTTAATTTAAATGAAAATTTCACTATGTATTTATGGATATCTAATAAGTATATCTATACGATTATTTCTTCTTCCTTATGTCTTTATGAAAAATAAAAAGTTGCCAACATACTCCTTATATGTAGACAACTACATAAAAAATGTCCTCTTGTTTTATTCTTGGAAAAAGTTTTGCATACATGAATTCTTACATGCAAGAATTCGTGTACACGAACGAAGGTCCTTTATTCTTCCCTAGGCAATCTCTACTCCACGTGCTTTACGATCTAAAGTGACTTACCATTTACCAACCAGTAGGGTCTAGTCTTGATTTTTAGATGGTTGGGTATCAGAGACAAAAAAAAACACTATTTTTCTTCTTGGACAAGAGAGAGAAAAAAATCCAGTTTTTTTTTTTTTTCTCACAATGAAAAAGAAACCCGTGGTTGATTTGTGGTCAAATGGTCAGAGGAGGTTAGCTATTGCCTGCTGATGTGTGGGCGGTGAGTGACAACTTGGAGGACAAGGGAAGGCAGTGGCAAATCTTGGGCCCATTTGGAAACGAAAATAATCACGTTTAATTCTGTTCTTCATTCAAGCTGACCAATGGAAGGCTGTCATCTTACGTGAACACGGGTGTAGCTACGTGGTTGTCTTTAATTAGATTGTTTAGGAAAATGCACGCGTAAACAAGCATGTTTGTATTGACCTTGACAGCAGAGAGACCTCTGTTCTCCTATCCTTTGTCTCGCTTTTATGCACCACAAGTGTCAACAATGGCATGATTTCCACAAGGGATGGGTGGTTGGAAACGGCTTTGGTTGGTGTCTAAATTCGTACCATGATGCATGATAATTCACACGGCATAACAGATTCTCAATTTATTAGAATTCTTGCACCTACTTTGGCTTCTTATATGCTCAGGAAGCTGCCTGAGCATCAGTTCTGGTTTCTTCTTGTAGAATCCATCTATATAAAGGAGAGAGAGTTCCAAAGAGATCATCCAGAGCTATGGATTCCGTAGCGATAGATGTTTCAGATTCATTCAAGGGAAGGATGGGGCGTAGTACTTCGAGTGGGAGAATAAGCAACGTTGGTTCATGGCGAAGAACTTCTCTTAGCCTTTCGAGAGATGGGTCTGGCAGGTTTCTTGATGATGTTCCAGATGAGTGCATCGCACAAGCTGGAGATATGGGTCAGGTCGATGGCATTGATGAAGGGGATGGAGCCATGGCTTTAGCAGACTCAATGGCACAAACTTCCCCATTGAAGGTTAGTTCCAAGAACATGGCTTTTAGATTGTAGAAGAATAAATAGCATTGTATTGTGTGTAAAGTCAGTTCCTTTTGGTAAGAGTTATTGATCTGATAATCTTTTGATAAAACTTTCTCTTGATTTTTGCATCAATATATTGAGCTTATTTTCGTTAGAATGGGAGATTGCTTCTTCAGCTAATTAACTTTTTGGTGTTGACTTGTGATTTTTAAGTTGCATCTATGCTTATAGCTAGGGACTTTAGCAAAAATTCAGAAACTCTGCGAGTATCTTGCAGTTAATCTTGTAAAAGAATATCCAAAAACTAGTCGTTCTTAATTTTTTGAAGGTATTAGGATCCTCAATTTTGGAGATCAGTATATTGTTATTTGATTACATTCTTATGTCACCACAAACTAAGGGCCTTTGATATCAATGTTCTACAAATATTTGGATACTAGTAGAGGGCTGTAATATGTACAAAGCCATTCATTAGTCACAATCATTCTGCCAATTTTCTGGAATACAAACTGGAGTGTTGGACAGAAACTGTTGTTAATCATTTAATTTTGAAATGCAGAGCTTATGATTTTCATGTGCTTGTTCTCTATTATCCTTGAATATTGCTCCCCATCCTAGTTAGTTTTTTGAATCGTTATGTTTATATACTTTCATTTATGCCTTCTCTTATATGTGGATCTCCATTTCTGTTGGTAGGCTTTCCAGTAAAGGCATATTCATACCAGTTACGTATTTTCCTGTTTGAAAGGACGTCTACCTATCAACCTTGAAAGTTATAGCAACACACATGCATCATTCCAAAAAATATTAGGAAAATAGTCATTCTTTTTCATGCACAAATGAAGATATTAACTATTAGTTGTTACTTCTGTGCTTAAATTCCTTTAAAAAAAGTTATTACCAGTGAGTTTTGAGCTTTCTTATCCATCATTATTGTTTGGAAGAAACAAGATGCGTTTATATCATTAGGTAGCTGATGAGTTTATGCCATGTATGCTGGCTTTTTTTTCAGTTTAAAGGCAGGAACTACAGAAATTCACAGATGGTCTTGTTTATATGCAGGAAAAGCAGACGAAGCTTCCGGGGTTGTTTGACTATTTGTTATACCCTATTCATTTGGCAGTTTTCGGAATATTTGGGGTAAGAAAGTGATTATCAGTTTATTATGTTGAGTTGGTTTTCTGTTATTATTTCCATGTGTCTACGAGATATAAGATATCGAGGCATGATAAGCTCTGAGGTGCAATCTATTAGTTTCTTCTAGATCATGTATTTTTAGAAATTTGATTATCATAATGTTTTGTATGTTAGATGTTGACAAGATATCTACTGAAAAAGCTCTTTGGACCTGATGGCGTCCTCGGTTTCACAAGCAATGAAAGCGCACTCTACCCTGATCTCGTTGCTAACATGGTTGGTCTCTTTCTTCAGTTTCTTGTTCTTTCCCACTGTAGTGCGAATTCAGGAAGAAGAATAAAGTTTTGGCTATTTTAGTGATAAACCGTATTCTCCTCATCAGGCAGGTTCATTCTTGATGGGATGGTTTGGAGTTGTTTTCAAAGAGGATGCACGGCATGTATCAGATCAGCTAGCCGTTGGGCTTACTACAGGATACTTGGGGAGTCTCACTACATTCAGTGGTTGGAACCAAATGATGGTAGAGCTGTCTTCACGAGATCATTGGCCTTCTGCTGTGGCTGGAATATTAATTGGTAAGTGGGTAGCTTTTGGTTTTCTTCTATCAGTATGGTGTTATTTCCAAAGGCCAGTGAGTCATGATGTGTTTCCTTCATAACCAAATTGAGAATATTATGGTCGTTTGCAGGCGTCTTTCTTGTTGACAGATCCATTGAGACAGGAGTTTGGACTGCTGAACGTCTCAGAAGTTACCTTCTGCACTGGCTCGAACGGGACCCAGAGACTGGCATGGTTATTCCAGAGAAATGGAGGATAAATAGTCCCAGACGCCATGCAGTGGTGATGATTGTAATGCTATTGATGTTGGCCTTCTTATGGGGTTTGAGTATTTCACTGGCCAAGACCCATCTGAGCGATCTCTCCCTTGGTGCTGAGGTATGGTTAGGATGCTTGGTAGCTCCACCTGGGGTTTGGTTGCGTTGGTACTTGGCCAAACTCAATGGCCAGGGGCTAGGGAGGAAGGGACACTTCAAGTGGTTACCGGTTGGTACATTGGTGGCCAACGTGCTCGCTGCCAGCATGATGGCCGCTCTTTCCACAACAGCAAAAGCGGTAATGCAATAACTAATTTTATCTTATCTTCTCAACTAATTGCCTTTAATTTTATTTTTGCTAAATTGGTATTCTTCTTGATCTCTCCAGGTGGGTACTAAGAGATGTGAGATCTATGTAGGTGCTGTGCAATTGGGTTTCATGGGCTGCCTGAGCACAGTTTCTACCTTTGCAGTTGAGCTGTATGCCATGAGATGGAACAATCAAGGGGGCAGAGTTCTAGCCTATGAAACAGTTACCTTCATCTTTTCATTTGTCATGGGGACATTGATATACTCTGTGCCCGTATGGACGAAACACTACGACTAGAATAGTTAAGTCTTGACGGTATTGAAACAATTCATGGCATGACTTTATGCAAGTCTAAACCTCTTTTTAAGCATCAACACAACTTCTAGTCTTGAGTCCTTCTAGAAGCATGCATTAATGTGTAGGGTACTGCCTCTTCAATGTTTATCCTAAACAATAGCAGTGCAAATGTTCTCTGTATGCTTAGTCCTCTCCAGAATTGCAGCAGCTGCATTGCCCCACCTTCATGGAGAGAACAGAGGCCGTCTCATTCCTTCTCATGCACATACTCCTCATCACATGCTCTGCTCTACTGCCTTGTCTCAGCGCTGGATTTTGCTGCAAAGCTTGGTGTCATCCGTAAAGCTTTGTCGTAATACCACTTCGTCGGTCTATGCTGCTGCATTTTTGTGTGGTCCGTGCACTACGTGCTTCCACCATCTTCCCCAATTGGCTGCCTACAAAAGGAGTGAGGCCCCATCCATGCTGGTGGTCACTAATGTGGTGGAAGACATATTGACGTCTACTAAGCTCAAGAATTGGGTTTTCTTTCATGTTTTGGTATTAAAGTTAGAAATAGTCCTTGTCTTAGGTCAGTAACAGAAACCAAGGATCCAATCGAAGTCAAATGTACAATAGACAGACGGTTCGCCTTGGATAACTGATTGCACTCCATTGATCTCTTATGTTCTGTTCAGTTTCAAATGTAAGCTGGGCTACTGTTTTGTTTCCAACAATTTAGAGATATGATTTCTCCACCGAATGTATCAATCTATACGAGTTCTTATTCTATGTGATTAAAAAAAAAAAAATCCTTTTACTTGTGAATGTATTTAGCTCACTGCGCTTTTTAAATTTCATAAAAAGGGAAAGTGACTATGCCCATTGAGAAATGAAAGTCAGGATCTAGTTTCCAGTTTTTATTCTTTCATCTAGTCACAGTTTTATTGTTGCACCTCTGTTTCACTTCTCACTTTAGCTATTGTGTTGTCTAAGTAGGCCTTAATGCTACAGATGCAAAGGCTTTACAAATTTTTTGAATTATGCCCAAGTTATTATTCTATTAGTCTCTTCAAAATCTTGAAATCATATGTCATGCTTTTACGCTTTTGTGATATTCGTATGCCAAATTAAACACTGCTTTATGTTCTGCCTAATCCACTTGAATATTTTTTCCCTCTGTTTTGTTCCATTTGATAACTTGGAAGATGCAAGCAGTAAATCTTGGGAGGCTACTTCTAGTATAAGCCTTCAAAGGAAGACATACCATATGAATATGAAGTGGATTTGGGAAGATGCTATTGACTTGCATGAGTTTCTCTGTGTTTCTTCTTTGATCCATCAGTCTATTCAGTTTATTTCCAGACTTATGTGAAGGTATACATCGGCATCGATCTATTAAACTGTGGATTTTGGTTGCTCTACCAAATCCAAGAATTTGTGCTGCAGATTTAGATATTTAGAGGTATGGGAAAACGGGAAAACACCAATGATTGGAGAATCAAGTCTGTCTTAATTCACCGTTTTTCTTTTGCAGAATCCACTAGATGGACTTACCATTTAATCATTTGATTACTATAGAGTTGATGTAGTTACTTTGCTTCCAAGTTTGTCTTTATTGTTGTTCTCTGGTTTGTCTGTTTTGATTGAAAGCGATAATTAAACCTGAGCTCCATTTTTAGTTTTACTTTCAACTATGATCATTGTAAATAACTGGATTCCGTACGTAATTAGGGTTGAGTAGCACTAGCATCCCTGCTTTTACTAAAATTTGCACAAAGATTTGCCTCTGTTGAATAATCCATGAAAGTTTACAAAACAAGCGAAGTTAACTTACTAAGATTGCCTTTCAATGATATAAATGCTAGGTTCGTAAGAAATAAATAATGTATATGTTGTCGCCTGTCCTCATTCCTTATCACATCTCCTCTCTCTTCTTCTTCTTGATTTGCAATACTTGATTTGCAATACTTCTTCTTCTTCTTTTAATGTTGTTATGTATATACATAATGTATATGTTTATGTTGTCGCCTTTCATGTTGTTTTGATGTGTCTCTTCTTCTTATCTCTTTTCTTGTTTTTATCTCTCTTCTCCTCTCTTGTATGCATGCAGCAAAAGAACCAGGGCTAGCCACTACTTGTTATGCCTAGCTGTTGTGGTTTAATCTAATATTCTAAAGGGTAAATTACGTGTGATTTCATTAAGTAGTAAATTTCATCAATGCTAACACACTCATTTCAAGTTCATACTTCCATTTAATATATCATTTGCAATACTTGTAGTATCCTAAGTGCATACACTTCACTTGTGCAAGAGTTTAGACATCATTATTAATAATCTTTATATAAGTCACTAATGATCATAATAACCGTGTTAATATTAAATCAACGTATCTTTAATTGAATTCAATCATAAATCACAATTCATAGCTAACATCCTTTATTTATAATTCTCATCTCAAAAACACGTGTCAACAAGACACTAAATTGGATACTAATCCTTTACGCTAAGTTTGTTACACATTAACCCAAGAAAACCCAAAATGTGCGAGAACAACACATCAAACAAATGCATAGGAGACACGTACAACTTCAAGGTCATAGATGTTACAATTATGTTGCATTTCATTCTAATTCTATTCTTACGTATCAAACGGTGGAAAAGAATTTCCGATCACTTGTGTTTTATTTTTTGAATGCGTTCCAAACATAGGAATGGAACGAAACTGTTTTATTCATTTCTATTCTCATTGTAATTCCATTTCATGGTTCATTCCATTCTAACGTATTCTTATTCCAACGTTCCAAATGAAACCTTAGGTTCCTTATTTTTGACTAATTTATACTATAATATCATTTGTAACAATCCAAATCTAACGGACTCATAACAACATTAAATCTAACAATTAGGTTAAAATACTTAAGTTGAAGTTGATATTTAACTCCATCCACTTATTGTTCTATGCAATGTTAAACTAAATATTGGATCGTTACATTTGATTGAAGGAATATATGTTTCTAGTTCACGATAGTCCTGGTTAATCTACCTCATGGTAGTCCTCTTGTAATGTCCAAGTTTTGTACTTTCGTTTCACTTAGCTAAGCCTTTTAAGGTTTTTTGTAGTCTATGGTTGTTGCACGAACCATGCTCCTTGTTTTTCTTTTTGAGCCTAGAGTTGTGCATGCTCTTATTTCATATATCCTAGTACCAAATAATTGGTTGATCCTATTCACGTCTGCAGTTTCAAACAATTCTACTGTTTTTTTCCCTTCGAGTTCACCACAGTGCATGTCAATGTCCTATTAACTCGCAGAATGGACTAGGGCATGGGATGGATTTACTTCCTTCTTTCTTTTTTGGATAAATGGGATGGATTTACTTGATATGACTGTCCTGTGTAAGTTCCTTCTGAAAGTTAAATATCTGAACTCAGTACATGTTTCCAATTCTAAGATGTCTCATTGTCACTGTGACTGGGAGAATTTCAAACTCGTCACAGGTCTCGGGTTTAAATCCTGAGACATGCAGAAATATTTCGTAGTGACTGAGAGATGTTATAAACTCACCACGCCACCCCCCTCTCTAAACCGATAACAATATATATATATATATATATATATGTTTCCAATTCTAAGAAGCCTCCCATTTATCTCACACAGCGGTGTTACCAGCAGTGAGCTAATCTGCCACAACTGCTCCATCACAAGCCTCTTGTCCTCTCCTTGCCTGCCAACCACACCACCACCGCCAATCAAGATACACAATGCTTCTATTGCCTCCCTATCGAGAAATTATCTGTCACATCTTCACTGTTGAATCATTAAAGCTTCCCCATCAGACGGTTAGGAATCTCTCATCTGCTCAATCAAGATCAACTCAGATCATGTTGAAAGATCGGAAAACTCTTCGAGGAGGGTTGAATAGAGTTTTATGTTGATGTATATAATAACGTACTCAATATTAAAAGATGTTATCAAATATATATATAATCATTCATCATAGAGATCATACACATAGAGATTTTATACTGGTTCCGACTCTATCCTACTCCAGTCTCTCCATACACATCCTATTCATACATTTCTAAGTCGAACTGAATACTTCTCACTGAATACTTTACAGGTTGAAAGATCCAAACACATCCTCTCTTATAATAAAATAATTAAGAAATTGAAGAACAAATGATCACAAAAGAAATGAATTTTTGATGATCTAAAAAGACTTATAGATGATAGAAAGTATAAAGAGTCATGTATCTTTAAAAACCTTAGATGTCTTTATATAGACTTGTAAAAAAATAACTATTAAAATAAGTAATGTTAACATCTACAGCATGTAGTGGACGTTTATTCAAACTCTATGCCGAAAGAAGTACTCTAGCAGACGTCTGCAACGTCTAAAGAGAATGTCCGAAAAGCCACCATGTTGGAACACATTTCTAACAGACGTCTGCAATAAACATAAGATTGAATAAAATAAGTTTCAAAATACATATTACTCCTCCTTTACCAAATCAAAATAGAACAAGGGAAAAAAATAAATAAACAAACAACGACTTGTCAAAACAACTCCCTCTACTTAAAAGAATTTAAGCATAGAGGAAACATAAAGAAAATAAATCAATCAATTAGTTACAGTAACTATTCTATAAATTATGATGCTGAAAAATATTCAAAAAAAATGTTTTCCACGTTTAATCCCATTTCTTTCCACTTTTGTGGAATCAATACAAGTTGATACAATTATGATCTATAGGTGGGTCACATGTATGATAAAAAAATCCCCACAAATTATGGTAGCTTCCCAACACATATATAGGAGTATATTAATTGCATTATTTGGTTTCCTTTGACAATTTGTGATTTGAAATTCTTCTTTCCATGAAATCAAGTTACGATGGATAAAACAACTATCCTCATGTGGATCACAAGAGTTAAAAAAGGAAGTAAAAGATTTGATGCATCATAACTGCCAATGTTTCAAATTGATGAAATAAAAAAAATATTTATGTAGACACCTCGATTTTGCAGTCACTTAGCGGCAGATTCCTCTGGAAGATGCTCTGGTTGCAACCACCACTCCTAAACCCTAACTCCATAGAACCCTAGGCCCACCTAGGCCCACACAAACCCATTAGGCCCACACAAGCCCATTAGGCCCAGGTAGACCCAATTAAGCCCACACAAGCCCATTAGGTCCACACAAACCCACTTAGGCCCACACAAACCCACTCAAACTTAATCCAAGCAAAAACCACTAGATTAAAACCAAAATTGAACAAAACCCACCTAAATCAACCTAAATACATTTAAAACTCTAATTAATTAAGTAAAATCCTAATAAAAAAAACCAAATCAAACAAAATCTACTTAAAGTCAAAACCAAATATGATCCATTTTTAAACCACCTTAATCCATTTAATTTCAAGGAAAACATAATTAAAATCCAAAAAACCTAATTAAATTAAAAACCATGTTGTGACCATGCCTGACCATGCCCGACCCGGAGGGAGGGGGAAGGGGAGGAGATCACAGCCATGCCAATGATGGCGAAGGCGCAAGGATAAAAGAAAAGAAAAGGGAGTCGCCACCTAATCTTTTAAGGGAAAGACGAGGAAAATCACGAAAGGATGAATGCATGGGATGCAAATAGGAAGATTGGATGTCTGCTAACCAGAGGATGGGTAAGGATTCCTATTACGTACGAGGAAGGTGTTAGGCACCCTCGTACGTCCGAGAAACTCGGTCTTTCTAGTCTAATTCGTTTGCTAAAGGCGGGATGAATGTTTGTTAAGTCTAGATTTCTATGTTATAAGAAACACTCTAGTGGACATTCATCATTTCACGCTTCAGCGGACGTCTGCAGTAAATGTTCGAAATGTTCTGCATTGTGTTGCCTCTACTGCTCTTCTAATTGACATCCGCATGGACATCTACTTTTGAATAAATATTTACTATATACCTCTAACAAACACTCCACCAAAACATTAACAAACCAAAATATCTCTAAACAATAAATTCAAACCATATTACCATAATAAATATCTTGAATTACAAAATATCTAACTAATTCAAAATTCAAATGAAAAACATCATCAAAATATCATATCCAAATTCTAACACATGTTTTAAATCATACAAGATGGAAGAAACACATGCTTACTTGACTTATGTTTTAGGGTGAATACTAATGCTTACTTAACTTTTACCACTAGAGGTGTACATGAATTTGAATTGACCTGAAAATCGAACTAACTCAATTTGTCGAGATTTGGTTGGATCGGGTTTTTTCATTATGGATTGGATATAAGTTAAAAAAATTTAAACCTAAACTTTTTAAGCTGAATATGGATTCTAGAAAAGAATTATTCAACTTGATCTGAAACTTGATAGTATATATATAATTAATTAATTATATTTACAAATACAAATAATATATATACTTATTGATTTGTAAAACTCTAATATTTTCTCTCCAAAATAGCATCTCTTATTCTCTTTACACAAACTTCCCCCACCCTTCCAATGCTCGTCCATTGAGCATCTTTTTATTCTCTTCTCACATTATCTTCCGATTTTGTCTACTCTTTCTGTCGTTATTGTATGTTGACATCTTCTTTCCTCATCATATATTCTCCTGACAATTTTTCTTCTCACTCCATTAAGTAAAAACAAAAGAATCAGGTTGGTTCATTATTTTGTCGCGAATTAGTATTAAACTTTAGAATGATAATTTATATTATTCAAGGAGTATCTGTAAATTACGTCTTTATCTATAATATAACAAAATTATTTACTATTTTCTGTTTATTATTAATGTTGTATATTTTTATACAATATACTGTAAATATAATCTTTGATTCTTAATAATTACATAAAGTGGAACAATCGTCGAATTAGATTAAGTTAAGTCTAGATTAAGATAGAATTTCGTAAACTCATGTACACCCCTATCTATAATCATGCAACTCAGATAATTCAGCCTTAACTTTAATCCGACGTAACCTCATGTACACCCCTGTCTACCACTCTCACTTCTCTCTCTAAATTCTCTCTCTAAATTCTCTCTCATAGTCTGTTCTCCACAGTGCGGCATGTGAGTGCTACTTTACTGGTCTCCTCTCGGTATTGTCTCCTCTGCTCCTTCTGGATTCTCTATTCCCAAAATTCCTCCTCTTCTCCATCCATGGCTTCCTGTCCTCTACCCCTCTTCTTCTTCCTCCTCTCCTTCTTTTTCTTCCTTTGTATCCAACCCAACCATGTTGTTCAAGCAAAGATGGAGGAAACCAGCACCTCCCTTGAGCCAATGACAGACCCATTATTGGAGTGGCCAACTACAACCTCCAACTACCCATTTGGAGATCTGGAAGAACAAGAAGAAGGAGGAGGAGGAGGAGATGGCAAAACCAACAGTAGCAACAGGAGAGCCCTGTGGAGGATGCATTTCTTCATCTCTTATGGTGCTCTGTCTGCAAACAGAGTCCCCTGCCCACCAAGGTCCGGGAGGTCCTACTACACCCACAACTGCTACCGTGCAAGGGGACCTGTCCGTCCTTACCACCGTGGCTGCACTTCCATTGCTCGCTGCAGGAGGTGATGATGGTCCTGCTCTACCACCACCCACCAACCACCACCATGGTCTTCTTCTGCCCTTAACACCTCGTTGGGGTTCTTCCTGTTTAAGTATCATACAGTCGATTTATTAGGCAGTCTATCTAGTATTTATATGTGTGCATTATTAAAGAGGGTGGTTCTTGATGTGGGTTTTGGAGACCAATGTTGTTTCAATATGGCTTAATGCCATTCTGTTTGATTTGATGAATGCTGCTGGCAATTGATGTTATTTCCATATGACTTAATGCCATTTTGTTAGATCTGATGAATGCTTGCTGGTAATGGGTTTTTGTTCACTCCTGTTACGGCATTGTTGATTTTTGATACGTATTGACTAATGGGATCTTTGCTCGGGAATTGTTCTTGTTGTTTTATATGGTGAAGTGTTTAGGTATTCAACAGTTTGTCCCAAATATTCAATGCCAACGTTTCTTAGATTTTTGGTCTAAGACTTGTTAGATACGTGGTTTGTGTTTGATGATTTGCAGCTAGTATAAACTTACATATCACACTATAACACATAATGTCATTGTTTTGTGTCTTTAACATCATCATTCTCGCTACTTCAGTATAAAATGCAATGTGTAATATCCATGATCTATATTGTTTTGATTTGCATTTAAATTAGTTGGAACCTTAATATGGTATTAATTGGGAGGAGAGATTCTTTAACTATATTAAGAGGGATGTGTTTTTTGTTATAAATATCTTGTACCATGATCTACATTGTTTTGATTTGCTATCCAAATTAAGTGGAACCTTAATATGATATTAGGGGACATTTTTTTATGTTGGTGTCTACATATAAGGAGTATGTTGGCAACTTTTTATTTTTCATAAAGACATAAGGAAGAAGAAATAACTGTATAGATATACTTATTAGATATCCATAAATACATAGTGAAATTTTCATTTAAATTAAACAACTATTGATTCTTGATTTAAAG
>JAMKQA010026187.1:0-11953 GCA_024699735.1 Posidonia australis
ACCGTTGGCACATCCACAGCCGAAGCGACAACGCCGTGACCGACGCCACTATACCCCTTTAGTGGAGCCGTTGAGCATGGTGTTCCCCAAAGTCGCATATTTGCTGAGGTTGCCAGAGGTACGCCCTCCACCTAATCCACTACCATCCTGGTACAATGCCAATGTGTTCTGCAATTTCCATCGCGTGGTTGGCCACACGACGGATAATTGCTTCACACTCAGGGACGCTGTCCAGGATCTGATTGACCAGAAGGTCATTGTGATTGACACTCAGGCAGCCACCCCAGCACGTCCCCCAGCAACACACCCAGCACAGCAGGCACAGCCAGCACACCCAAGCATAGTTAGTCAGCCTTTATCGCAGCATCCGCCTCCGGGAGCGCCAGGTTCCTTGGGAGTTAATTTTGTTTCTTCTTCTCCTTCTAGGTCAGTTTCATCCCCTATCTATCCCACCACCTTGATTCATGATGTATCTTCTCC
This sequence comes from Posidonia australis, assembly GCA_024699735.1. NCBI lineage: Eukaryota > Viridiplantae > Streptophyta > Magnoliopsida > Alismatales > Posidoniaceae > Posidonia > Posidonia australis. The sequence goes on from JAMKQA010026187.1 coordinate 481, forward strand.
TTTTCCCCATCATTTGTATCGTTCCATCCTCGATAACGTCGAGGAATCTATTTCTGTGATCCGTCCTGCTGATTCGGAGAATCCTGAGGTGCCACTAGTAGCTGATACCCAGCCTTCAGCTCTAGTTTATTTAGCATCCTGGCCCCAATCCAGACCAACACAACCAACACGGCCTCAGATCCACCAATACCCTCACCAGTACTACCAGCACCTCCAGGTTGATACCTTTTCTCACCCTAATCCTTCAACCCCACCTGTACAGTTAGCAGCCCATCCTCCGGTTGTTGTTACTCTGACCCGTGACATGCATCGTGTTCCTCACAACTATGCCACAGGAATGTGTGCGGAGGTGACGCAGTCGGGTAGAGTATACAAACCCGCAGCCACAGGCCTAACCCCTTAACTCAGGTCCCTAGCCAGTAGGCCAGGCCATCTAGGCCACTAGCACCTATAGCAGCAAGCCCTGCCCAGTCTCAAGCACATTCTCCTCAGCCACCTAGGCCTAGAGTAGCATCATCCTACCCCACCACTAGCAACCAACCTTCAGCTGACATCACCGCCCAGCTGAAGAAGGTTTGAGCCAACATTTCCATTTGGGATCTTATCCATACGTTGGCCGAGCATAGGGAAGCTTTTCTTAGGGTCTTTCAGGAAGCCCGTGTATCCCAGTCTATAGAGCCTACTACCCTAGAAAACATGGTAGGAATGATAGCTGCACCACAGGTCATCTCCTTCTCAAACCAGGAGCTGCCTCCTTCTGGTACCAACCACAATTCTCCCTTGTTCATCACCGCGCAATATCAGAGTTTTCGCATCGCCCTCACGCTGGTGGACAATGGAGCAGGCCTTAATGTCTGCCCCTTGCGCACAGTAAATGCACTCGGATTCAAGTCCGAGGATGTTATACTAGCTGTGAAAGGGATGACAACTTTTGATAATACGCATCACGATGCACTTGGGATCCTTATCATTCCCCTGACAATTGGCCCTGCTCGCTTTGACGTAGAGTTCTACGTCATAGATATTGAGACTTTTTTTAACCTCTTGCTTGGACGCCCTTGGCTTCACAAGCATCAAATTATTCCTTCAACCCCCCATCGCATGATTAAATTCTGTTGGGATGACAACGTTGTTGTTGTCCTGGCAGAAGACATGGAGAAGGTTGAGTCTATCTCAGCTCTAACCCCACAAACTGTTCACTTTGATCCTAAGTCAACTGATGTTCTCTTCCGGGTCAATCGGTTTGAACCGGTTAATTTTATTCCTCCGTCAGAGCTTGCCGACCATTTGGTCACCTCTGGCAACCCCCACATGATGATCGACAACCTGTGTCGTAAATGGGGATAAGAGAAAGGATCGCCTCTTGGGCTTTACGGTGAGGGAATCGCCGAACCGATCGAAGTCGAAGAATGGATGGAGAAAGACGGTTTGGGATATGAACAAGGCAGTCAGAAGCGATGGCAGCGTCGGGGTAAGTCTTCTAGGATTGTTGTTTCACGAGATTTATCCAACTTTATCAGCGTAGGCATTATGGATCCGAACCGCAGTTCCAACGTAGTATCAGCGTCATCAGCCTGGATCTGCCTAGAGGGTTTGTGTCCAGATCTAAGCCAGCCAGAACAGCAGAACAGCAGAGCAGAGAGCAAGCAGAGCAGTCAGCAGCTCAGGTTTCGGTCCAAGAGACAGATTCAGATGATGATATCGGTGATCTGGACCTGTTGTTTCGGGAGCAGCTAGACATGCTTGAAGAGGATATAGCAGAGCATAACCGCAGAAGGAAGGGCAAAGCAGTTGCCATCGCATCACCAGCAGACTCACCAATACCACCCCAGGTCCAGGCTTCAATTATGGTCCTACAGGAAACAAATGAGGGGGATACTAGACTAGTGGAGTCAATCTCCTATCAGCCGGGAGGCGGGTCTAGTTGGTATTGGCAATGTAGGCCTCACCTCGAGTGTGATGATCAAAATCACGAAACAAGCACGAGTGGGACAGATGGCGGCCCCACCGAGCCGCAGCAAAGCAGCCGCCAACAAACAAGATTTTGTACAGTTAGCAGAAACAAGAATAAAAAGGCATCCGCATCAGAGGCAGAAACATTTAGCTCCTTAGACCGTCCAGACGGGGAAGCACGAGCAGCATTGCAATGTCGGCACAAAAATACAAAGGTCACTGTGACAGTCCTCAAACGCCATTAGGGCGTAGAATCAAAGGAAGTCTTTTCAGAAGACATCACTAGCAGTCATTCTAGAGGGCACGGACCATATGGAGCAGTTAGAGCCCTTCAACGCCTCCTATTTAAAGAATTACTATCAGTGACTCTCAGCTGATCCCAATGCCTTGCACTGTGAGTCATGCATCATTGCACAGCATAAATAATTCTTTGCATTCTTGTTCTTTTCCTTTTGTACAGCATTATCATTGCCCAATGAGGAAAATTGGGAGCCTGCCTACAAGATGTGTCATGTCCTCCCCATGTGCCACTACCCTAAGAGCTTAGGATGTGAGGGAGAGATTTCAGAGGAGTGGGCTAAATGTACAAATTCCCATGGGACCTATATCTCGTGAGGGAGTTAAAATGTTAGGTCTAGAATGAGAGTGAGCAGTAAAAAATACACAAGACCTAGTAGCAAAAAAAAAAAAGGAGACAAAACTAGCAGACAGAAGCTGAGCTCCACCAAGAGAGGCATGTAAACAACCTTACTCCTACCTCTTAGCTTGGAGAGGAGTTGAAGCACGCACTTACTATGCCCAAATGATCAAAGGGATTAGCAACCACCCTCCTCAGCATAAGTGTTTATTACCTTCAAGCAGGAGTAGGGTCAGTTGGCATGCCTATGAGGGAGAAAAGAAAAAATGAATCCTCAAAAAAAGTAGGTATAGGACCCTAAGCATTTGGCATGAGGCCCATAAATCTAAAGGAGAGCCACAAATAACCTAAGTGCCTAGGTTAGTATCACATGAGTCGAGGACAATGTCACCTTCTATCACAGGCAAAACAGGCTTCCTTGGCACTGAGGGCACCAATATATTAATTTAGCATCTCTCTACATTTCGACCAGGGGCATGTCAGCTGCCTTATGGGTCGTGTTAGCATTTAGCTAGGGTGCATTTTTTAAACATAATTGCAAGGCATCTTATTAGCATTTCGACCAGTGGCATGTCAGCTGCCTTATGAGTCGTGTTAGCATTTAGCTAAGACGCATTTTTTAGCTAAAGCATAGATTGCATTCACTTTGCAAGGCATTTTGCTCATATTACGACCAGGGACATGTCAGCTGCCTTATGGGTCGTGGTCTGAGCAAGCAGGCATTCAGTCAGGGGTATGATAGTCACTTCTTTTAAACAGAGGAATTTGAAATCAGAGACATATTGATCCTGGTTAACAGATATGAACTTGCAAAAATTAGTAAACAATGCAAAGCAATATCAATGTTATTATGTCCTATCAGGAGTACAAATATCACTAATCAATTCGAGGCCTCTTTGAACTGCTAGCCTCCATGAAATTGGTGCCACTAGGTGGATCCTCACTCAGAGGCCACGTCTTTCTGATCTCCGCCTCATACCTAGATGTGCAGCCTGAGCCTTTGATGATGGCAGGAATAGAAGACTTGATGCCAGCACTCATCCGTCGGGCCAACTCAGTAGTGGATGCGAAGGAGCCCGTTACATACTTTTTCAGTCCATCCGGGTAGGGGCTTTGCTCTATGGAATCCTGACAGAAGCCGAACTGGCGAAGAACCCGGACGAGATGGTACTCCACGCCACCAGAAAATCCAGGGAGGACCACGAGTCGCATGTTCGTGGTGTTAAAAAAGGAAGTGAAGTTCTGTGATGCAGAAGATATGATGCACCATGTCATAGAATCCGCATCAAGATTCCGCAGCTTGTCACATAATTCAAGCACCCCCGGGAGTGACCTTGAATGATGGGTGCAGTTGTAGGCCTCAAAGACGGAAGGTCGGGGGCGCAGAATCTTCATCCCCATGTGAGCAGCAAACTAGACCTAGCAAAAGGGAACTATGGTTAATTAAAGCACAGCAGAATATTATTAATGGTCAGATGATTTGCTTACTTGCACCAGGGCGCCACATCCATAGAAGTGGCGAGAGCGCCTCGACGCCCGGTCCAAGCCTACATAAGTTTCGGCAAGCAGAATCGGAGCCAAGTCGGTTTGACGAACCACTACTGCCCAGGCTATCTCTGCCACCTCAATAGCAACAGTTGTCCGGCCGTGATTGAAAATCAGCTCCCCGAGGAAGAGCAGCACAAAGTAGAAGAGCCACAGAGGCTTTGAGGAGCGGGCACCAATGATGCTATCGAAGTAATCCAAGTGTATCATGGGAGTAGGACCATCTCGGCAGACAATGCTTTTCTCACAGTCTTCCTTGGCAACGCCCGTGAGACGGCTCACGACGTGGACATAGCTGTCTTGGCAGAAAAACATAGACGAAGACAAAAACGGTGACAAGCCACAGATGCGCCTGACCTCCTCCAAGGTGACGGTCATTTCCACCTGCCCGAAGCGGAACACGTGCAAGGCTGGCTTCTAGAAACGGGCCATGGCACATAGCAGATGCCAATTAACCTCTACTTTGGCAATACTGAGGAGGGAGGATGATATGCCCCAAGTCTTCAGTTGTTCTCGATCATTACGCGTCAATGCGTCAATCTAGCCGCGTAAAGCATCCAAGCAGTACTTTGGGGTCTCCATGGTTGGATAACTCTGCAAGTGCAAACCATAATCAACAATGGCTGTAGGAGATGCAGAAATAGTTTAGCGGTATATTGCATGCAAAAATCAAATGTAAAGGCATATACAGTGAAATCCTATTTATAAGAGACAAAATGCAAAGAGGAAAATCCGCCATGCAAAACAGGAGAATCGACAGAGTAGCATAGAAATGCAACGAACCAATATTAAAATAAAAGAAAAATCTACAGGGAACTGGTGGCAATATAGAAAGAAAAACTGCCGAGGAAAAAGAAAACAGGAGAAAGTCTGCAAATAGTCAAGTCTCTTCATAACATGCATCCTAACATGCATAATCTTCAAGAAAAATCTGCGGCAATACAGGGAGCTGGTGGCAATGCAAGGCAAAAAAAAATTTGCTGTGAGAAAGAGAAAGAAAATCTGCAAAATAGCATAAGATGCAAAGAAGGTTTATAACATAATACAAGGAAATCTGCAAAAAAGCTAGCAGAAAATAACAGAAATAACTTGTTTAATATCCAGCAGGGTATAGTGACGCAAGGAAGGGCATGCAAGGGCATTTGCTATAAGGACAAAATAATGAAAATTAGCATGAAGCAAAGCAGAAAAATAATAGTAGGCCATACCATGATAACGTTGTGTGTATGCGTCCGTGCTCATAAATAAAGTTGCAAAATCAAAACCAAGGGCTGCTGTGTTGTTCTTTCTTCACGAGAAGCGGCGGTGTTTCTCGTACAACACGAGATTTTTATAGGGAAGCAGAAGGAATTTGTATCAGGAAAGGAAACAAAACTCGCCATTTCTGGGGATGCACCTATATAGCGCAGGAAACTATCGCACCTAGGCAGCGCACCAAGGCGGCACACATAAGTGGCGCCCAGAAAGACAGAAAAATTCAGTAGCATCAGTTCAGAATGTCTACATCGCCAAAATCGGTGCCATTTGCTTAACCCCACATGGAGTACCTATTTGCATACAACCTGCACTTACAAAACCTCGAAGGGCACATTGTAAAATCTGGGGATATCATATACATTTTCAAAATATTACAGAGTACGATGTTATTACAGAATCTTCAGTAAAATTACAAGAAAAGATTACTCCTCCTTTGAGTCTTCCTCATCGGACGCCGCCTTTTGAAAATGCTCAGCCAAGGTCCTGTTGCCTCGTCGAGTGAGAGGGCGCGACCACTGAGCAGCAGCGGTAGCCTGAGAACGAGGAGCAGAGTCGAGAACCGCCTGGGTGACCTCAGTGTCTGAACAGTCCTCCTCAGACGCCTCCATAGTGAAGTCGCCGCTGCTGGCTACATTCGCTCTCTCGATAGGGAAATCTTGCTGCAAAAGAAAACCTGTGTTAGAAATTAGAATTTAAAAAAAAATGGCAGCAGTACCAGAAGAGAGAAGCATACCCTGATAATGTTGCGCCAGCACAGTTCCTGCAAAATAGCAGAAGTATCAAATATAGTCAATAAGGCAGTTTGCAAAGTAAGAATTCTACCTGCCTTTGGCGGATGTCAGCATAGAAGGCTCCAAATTGCTACTCGAAGCCCTATGAATTAAATTAAATGTCAGATTGTCATAGTTCATGCAAAAGCAATAAAAGCAGAAATGGAAATTCTGTACCTGAGCCCAACTAGACGCATACCACATCCCGCACTGGCTATCCCGCACAGCCTCCTCGAACAGGTACGGCTTCCCCACACGCCGATACCAAGCAAGGTAGTCTGTATGGTTGACTTCTCGAAGGACGTGCCTGTCCTGAGAAGCCATGGCAGCTGCATGCCGACGTCTAGCAGCCGAACGAGTCGTGGCCGGGCAGTCCATGTCAGTAGGAGGAGGGGCCGGAATGCAGAATACATCAGAGAACTGATGCCGCACACGCCATGGGAGGTAGAGGGCCGACTTCTTCATGCAGTAGAATCTCACCTATTTATCCCTCAGAACGCGGCCAGAGTTCAAGGGAAAATGGGCGTAGGTGGACTTGTTACAGAAACAGAAATTCTAAGCAACGAAGTACAACAGGCATGCAAAGTTAAAAAAGCAGAGGAGACTTACATCCTCGAGTTCTACCAGGTCCAGTAGATACCAAAGGACTCATAGCTGAACACCCTAGTAGCAGGCCGATGGTCAGGCTCGACCCACTGGCGGGGAAGGGGCAGGAGCTCGTCCCGCAGGTGGCCAAAGTAATGCCCCCTAGTGATGTGCTCCATGACCTAGTACTGCAAATGCAAGCATAAGTCAGTTTATCAAATATAAAGCATAAAAGAAATATTTTTTGTAAGGTAACAGAAGCAAATACTTACAATCAGTAGAGGGTACAGCTCCACATAAGAGCGACGCCCGAGCTTGACTACATTGTCGAGCCCACAGACCAGCCAATTGTAGCTAGCACTGGCCCAGTCATAGTGATCCAGGTGCTCCAGGTTGGTCAGATATGCAATCCAGTCAGCATGGATACAGTAGGCCAACGAATCGCAGAAGATCAAGGCCAGCAGCTCCAGTAGAAAATGCCTCAGTACAAAATCTACTTCCTCACTGCTTGGCTTGGGGTTGGGCCAGAACTTGCCCCACTCCCTTAACCACCCCGTGGTGATCATATGCTTCCCCCTAGGCGGCTTAGGAGGGACACGGCCAAGATGTGCAGGCTCAAGGTGAAAGCCATGGGTGGTCTCGCCAATGATGGGCTCGTCACCAAAAGGAAGGCCCGTCAGCAGAGCCCACAGATCAGGTAAAACAGTCAGCTTGCCAAAGGGAAAGTGAAAGGAGTGTGTCTCGAACCTCCACCGTTCTACCATCGCTCGGAAAAAGTTGTAGTGGCCGTGGATGATGGGTAGGCGCAGCAAACCACCAAACAGAGACTGATGATGGATAAAGTCCTGCAGAAACTCCGACAGACGGTGGAAATGCTCGAGCATCGGATCCCAGTGGCACCGCATGATCCGGTTTGCATCCCCCTCTTGAAATATGAAGCACATATTTAGAGCCGGGTTAGAAGCAAAAGCACAAAAGTAGATAGCAAAAAGTAGTTCAAAGTACATCAAAGCAGAGTAATTACCTCATACTCGGGGCTCTCGCAGATATGACGATCGCTCAACAGCTGCCCCTCGATGTTTCCAGATTCCTGAAAATACAATTGTCAGAAAATACTGGATTTGAATATTCTTCTAATATTCAGCTCGAGCTTACCTCAGCAGGGATAGCAGGCGTCGAGCTACCAGAGGCCTGTGACCTCGAAGAACTGCCTCCTCGTCCGGAACGAGAGCTAGAAGGCATGTCCCACGAAGACTGTGGGGTTCCACCTCGAGAACTGAATCATCCTGTAGAAAGAAAGTCAAACAGCAGCAGCAGGCACGATAAGATGCAAAGCGTCTAATTTAAATGTGGCATAATAACAGAGCACAGGACATTTTGATGAAGACTGTGGCATATAATGGAAAAATGCAAGCATACAGTTATGAATCAGTGGAAAACTATCAAGTGGTTAAGCAGTTCAATGCAGACCAATCAACAGTAAAATCAGAAATTAAATGCAAGCAATGGCAATATGTGCCCAATCCAATGAGCCTCACAGTCAGCACATCTCCAGCCCGCCACCACGTGGCTTCTACTGCAACCACAGACCGCCACCCCCACCGTGCGGAGCAGTCCACCAGAGTATCGCCGGCAGCCAGTCAGTGCCACCTGCAGCCCGCAGTTTCCCTTGGCATGCCTGCATTTCCGATCCCACAGTCACCGTGCGGAGCAGTCCGCCGGAGCCCGCTACCGCCACGGCTAACCATCGCCACCCACTGGAGCCCCAGCCGCTGCTACCTGCCGCCGCAACTGTAACCCGAGCCTGCCAGTCCGCCGCCGCAACCCGCGCGGAATGGGCCTGCAGCTCCAGGTCCGTCGGGGACATCCAACCGTCGACCACCCGCAACGAGGAAGCAGGACATACAAGCAAAGAAAAAGGGGAGAGGGATCAGAACATACCCTCGCCGGCGAGCCGCGGTCCAACCAGTCCTAGAGAGTCTGATCCATGCCGTCGCCGCTAGTCGCCGCTATAATCGCCCAGCACTACGCCGACGCGCCTCAGGCGTGCACAAGCCGCAAGCACCCCGTCGGTGCACCCCTCTCATGCCGCCGCTGCGAGTGAGAAGAAGGAGGCAGGTTTTAGTTGGGTTTACAGAAATAAGAGGAGGAAGAAGACGCAGCCCCTTTTGCGTGAAGAGAGAGGGAGGATGAAGAAGAGGAAGAGGCGCGGTTTTTTTGGAGGAAAAAAGATTTTTCCTTCGTAATAAGGTTTATGCATGATGCCTTGAAAAAAAAAAAATGCATCAGCGTGAATAGCCAAGCATGCAATTCTTTGCACTACTAGGCAGTCCCAAGTAGCAAGGAGGAAAATTTTGGCAGTTATGGTAGTTGGCAAGTGGGGCCCACACGAGAAATAAGTTAGAGTGCAAAAATGCAAAATGACCATGACAATTGCATTCCGGCCCTTATCATCCCAGCTCAAGCATCAAGTGTAGAATATGCAATGTCCAGCATATAAGCTCACAAAATGCACCATGTGGGGTAATTTGTAGAAAACCCCGTACATTTTGAAAAATTACAAATCAGTCCCGGAAAGACGCAGAAAGTTTGTTTCAGAGCAGACATTTGTCGATACACAGCAGAATCTCAAATGTCACCGCACAGTTGCAGTACAGCAATCAGAAGTAGTTTAGTTGGGTAATTTACAGTAAAGCCCAAAAGTTGTGGATATTTGCACATAAGTCCTCACATTTGCAAGCCATTTGAGGAATCACAACAAACGAGAAATCCGAGCATGCATCTCGACATGAGTGCCAATCTCTACACCGCAACCTCGACATTCAAAATATTGCAGATCCTTCCAGGGGAATAATCCTGGAGTTATTGCTTTGTTTTCCAGGATCTCATCCTGAGCGGATAAGACCCTTCTGCCCTCTGGATTTCAGCAGGTGCGGAATCTAGCTTGCTTGACTTTGACAGGGCGGTCATTGTCCTTTGCCCCTTTGGATTTCCACGGGCGCGGAATCCAGCATGCTTGACTTTGACCGGGCGGTCATTGTCCTCTGCCCCTTTGGATTTCCGTGGGCGCGGAATCCAGCTTGCTTGACTTTGACCGGGTGGTCATTGTCCTTTGCCCCTTTGGATTTCTACGGGCGCGGAATCCAGCTTGCTTGACTTTGACCGGGCGGTCAAGGTCCTTTGCCCCTTTGGATTTCCGTAGGCGCGGAATCTAGCTTGCTTGACTTTGACCGGGCAGTCATTGTCCTCTGCCCCTTTGGATTTCCGCGGGCGCGGAATCCAGCTTGCTTGACTTTGACCGGGCGGTCAATATCCTTTGCCCCCTTGGATTTCCGTGAGCACGGAATCCAGCTTGCTCGACTTTGACCGGGCTGTCATTGTCCTTTGCCCCTTTGGATTTCCGTGGGCACGGAATCCAGCTTGCTTGACTTTGACCAAGCGGTCATTGTCCTTTACCCTTTGGATTTCCACGGGCACGGAATCCAACTTGCTTGATCTTAACCAGGTGGTCAAGGTCCTTTGCCCTTTTGGATTTCCGCAGGCGTGGAATCCAGCTTGCTGACTTTGACCGGGCGGTCAAGGTCATGTGCCGCCTTTTGGATCTTTGCGGGCACGAAATCCAGCTTCTTGGCTTTGACCGGGCGGTCAAATGTCCTTTGCCTTTCCTAGGCTTTCCTTGGCTTTAACCGGGCAGTTAAAGTCTTTGGTTTCTTGGATTTCCTTGGGTAGGAAATCCCGTGGCTCGACCCTTTGACCTGATGGTCAAGGTCCTAGCCCCTTTCTCGGATTTCCTGGGGCAAGAAATCCCATGGCTCGACCTTTTGACCGGATGGTCAAGGTCCTAGCCCTTTCCTCGGATTTCCCCAGGTAGGAAATCCAGTTGTTTGACCTTCTAACGGGCGGTCAAGGTCCTTTTTCCTTTCTCTTATGGATTATCGCAGGCGCGGAATCTAGTTGTTGGACCCTCTGGTCGGGCGGTCAGGGTCCTTTTGTTTTTCCCTTTTGAGTTTTCGCGGGCGTGAAATCTCTTTGTTCGCCTTCGGACTGTGCGGACCGGGCCCTTGCTTTGCTTGACAAATAATCTATTTGTCATGCCCCCTTTCCTTTTCCTTGGGCTGGTACCTCCAACTACTCGGTTGACAACCATCAGACTGTCAGGCGTCCGGGGTAGATAAGGCTTGGTTAGATTGTCATATCCCGTCTCTGGGTTGATAACCTCATAATCCGGCTGATGAGTCCGACAACTTATCATTTTCTTGCCAGTGCTTTCTTCTGTTTATGTTTTTCAGCATTAGCATTAATTTTGCATTGGCTTTCGGCATCGGCTCTTGCATTTGCATCTTGCATTAGCATCACATCCCAGCATTTAGACCAGTAGGTGCACGCATCTCGCATTTGCATTTGCATTTGGCAACAAGTCATGACTTTCGGTGCATCCGCCGGATAAGTGACTTACTGGCTACAGCAAACACCATCCTTCCGTAACCTCAAAATGGGCGTATCTTGTCAACCCTGAGCATCAGTCTTGGTTCCCTTCGTCCCTCGACCTCACTCTGGGAGGGGCATCTGTAGACACCCTAATTTTGAGGTGACTCATTGATAAGGCTCCAATTGTTGCTTTGGATGTGGCTGATCCTTGAACCAACCCCAAGCCCGTAGCAAGCCTGCAGCCCAATTTAGAAACTAGACCAATAGGGGAGAGCACCTAGCTAGCACACCAACCTAG
>JAMKQA010026188.1:0-12037 GCA_024699735.1 Posidonia australis
GGCAATTTGGTCATTTTAGTGGTCAAATATGATGAATGCATGCATGGGGACAATGCATGGTCTAAGGAATGCCAAAATGTATGAAAAATGTCAGGAAAGAAGAAAACATGCAAAAGAAAAGGTCATGAAACAAAAAAACAATGTAAAAACAATAAAGGATAAGTATAGGGACTAAAACGCAAAATTCACAAAAGGGATGAAAATCTAGTTTAAAAGTCATTCAGAAACTTCTATCCTAGTGTACAAATGATGGATCAAAGGACAATGTGACAATGGGATGTGAGAATTGTACTTAGATAATTTCTTGAAAACACAGGGTCTAATTTGCAAAATTCCTAGAAAGAAAAAGTTTATGATGAAAAAAAGTGTTTAAATAGGTTTGTTTGGATGCCAGGATGTAAAATTTAATGAAAATATGGCTATGTGATGTAACATGAGTAAAAAGTATATTTTTGTAATTTCTTGAAAACCTAGGGTCTATTGTGCAAAATTCCCACATAAGGTGCAAATCGGACAAAAATGTGTAATCAGATGTTCATTTATAATGAAAGTAGGGCTTTTTGATGGGAACCTTATTCAAATGGTGATTTTATATGTACACGTGTTCAATTGATATGAAACATGTGAGAAATTGATTTTAAAATACAATAAAAACTATTCATTAATGATTTTAAAAACTTTAGGGACCCAAATGTAAATTTTCTTGTTCAGAAACATTATTGATTTAGTTCAGGGACTGATTTGTAAAATTTCAAGACCAAAATGTGATAAACTTCAAGTTTTTTACATTCTCAGTGTAATTATGGATATTTATAAGGTTTAAAATACAAATTATACAAAGAATCTCTTTTCAAAAACTCTAAGGGCCAAAATGCGAAAGTTCAGGACTTAAATGAAAAGAAAACATGATTTCAGGGGTATAAATGTGATAAAACATGCATGAATAGGATTGAATTGTAATTAAAGTTTTAATAGGGCAAAATGTGCAATATTCACAATGCAAATTTAAATTAAAAGAGTTCGGGGGCCAAACAGTAAATTCCTAGGACTTAATTGTAAGGAAAACATGAATGTAGAGATTTAATTGTGAGAAAACATTTACTTACAGAGCTAAACATGAAATTAAAATCTAACAGGGTAAAGCATGTAATATTTACAACAATATGAAGAAATTAAAGAGTTATTTAAAATGCCAGGGACTTAAGTATAAAACTAAAGGACCTAAACGTAATAAAAAGGACTTAAAAGTAATAAAAAACGACCTAGATGTAAAAAAGGACCTAAAAGTAATAGAAATGGACCTGAATGCAATAAAAAAGGTCCTGAAAGTAATTCTAAGGACCTAAAAGTAATAAAAATGAAGACCTAAATGTAATTATTAGAAACTTAAAATAAAATAATAAAAAAAGAACCATATCTATTCTGTTTAAAGATCGCCGGCGCATCGCTGGCGACCCCGTCGCAGGCGCAACTCTGACGAGATACCAGTGGCGGTGCAGCGGGTGCGGTGACGTTACAACGGCGATGAACGGAGCCCAAGGGCTAAGGAAGCTCCGGGGAAGTGCTTGGAGGGTTCTAGTGGGTTCACCGGAGGCTGAGGTTGCCTGAAGAGCACTCCCCACCTCGAGCTCCGGCGATGGGTGCAGCAGCGACGGTGGCTGTCGTCCGATGGCTGGAGCAACGTCGGGCCAACCTAAGGATGTTCATGGTGATGCGGCGGAGCTCCTGGGCGTGGTCACGAGCGGTGGGATCCTCTAGAGGCTTCCAGCGACTGCGCGGCGAAGGAGCGGCGGTCGGAGGTTGCAGTGGCGTCGACATTTTGCTTCTGGCCATGGGTGGCCAACTGAATCCTCCCCTGAGCAACAAGGCTCAGGGAAGAGGAGGAAGAGAAGGGAAGGCCCGTGGGGCCTCCCCTGGGCTAGGAGGGTTGAAACCTCGCCGGTGGTGGAGAACCCACCACCGGAGGAGGAAGAAGGTGGCACACAGTGCCTTTAAATCCACTAACACTTGACTCCAGTAGACTCGAATGAACTTTACTGATGATAAAGTGATATGCGGTGCTAAATGGAGAAGGAATTACCTTGATGGTGGTTAGGTTGTCCTCCGGCGACGGCGCTCCGGCGGGCTGCTTTGGCTGCGGCGGTTTAGAGGGTTCTGGGGCTTAGAGAGGGGCCTGAGGAGATGGACTGGGTGTGGGGAATTGATAAGGCTCGTTCTGGGTGAGGGGAGTGGAGGAAGAGGGCTGGCAGGGGTCTCTCCGGCGATCTCCATTTTTGCCTCTCTTCTGTTGCCGTTTTTCTCCAGATCCCCCCATGGGTGGTTTCTCAAGACTCTTAAGAGGTGGGTGGCGCGAGGGGGTCGTGGGTCATGCAGTTGGGCAAACGTGGGAATGAGGAAGATCGGGGGGGGGGGGGAGTGGGTGTCGTTGAGGGGAGGAAGAAGATGACACTATTCATTTATTTTCCAAGTTCCTAAGTTTTCAATTAAAATGGTTTGGGCTTAATAGCTTTGGTTTTGTGGGCTTTTGGTTTTTTCCTTTTTTTTTTTTTTTTTTTGGTTTTGATTTTGTTTTAAGTTTTGATTTTGTTTTTGATTTTAATAATTTGCTTTGGTGATTTTAATTAAAATTTGATTTTTTGATTTTGAAGTTTAATTATTTTTTAAAATTAGGTTTTAGAGGTTTGAATTTAATTATGAGATTTTAAATTAATTTCTTTTGGGATTTAAAGTTTTTAGTTTTTTTTTCATTTTAGGGTTTTATGATTTAATTAATTAGTTTTAAATTAGGATTTTATGGATTTAACTATTTTAGGTGGTTTTAGGGTTTTTTGGATTTTAATGAAAGTTTTTTAGCTTAAATTAGGGTTTTGTAGTTTTAATTAAGGATTTTTTAGTTTAATTAAAGTTTTGGGTTTTAATTGGAATTTTGGATTTTAATTTAAGATTTTTAGAAATTAAATGGATTAAAGTGGTTTGAAAATGGATTTCAATTTGTTTTGACTTTAATTAGGGTTCTCACTTGATTAATTAGGATTTTAAGTGGATTTTTTTAACTTGGTTTTTAATTAGGGTTTTCACTTGATTAATTAGGATTTTAAGTGGATTTTTTAACTTGGTTTTTAATTAGGGTTTTACATAATTAATTAAAATTTTAAGTGGATTTAGTTGAATTTTGTTGATTTTGGTTTTAATTAGTGGTTTTTGCTTAGATTAGGTTTGAGTGGGTTCGTGTGGGCCTAATGAGCTTATGTGGGCTTGTGTGGGCCCAAGTGGGCCTGTGTGGACCTAAGTGGGCTTGTGTGGACCTAATGAGCTTGTGTGGGCCTAAGTGGGTGTGTTTGGGCCTACTAGGCATGTGTGGACCTAATGGGGCTTGTGTGGGACTAAGTGGGCTTAGGGTTCTATGGAGTTAGGGTTTAGGAATGATGATTGCAACCAGAGCATCTTCTAGAGGAGCCTACCGCCAAGTGACTGCAAAATCGGGGTGTCTATAGATGCCCCTCCTTGAGCGAGGTCGAGAGACGGATGGAACCGAGACCGATGCTAAGGGATGACAAGACACCCCACTTGAGTCTATGGAAGAATAGTTTTTACTGTAAGGCCGTGAACCACTTATTCGGTGGATACACCGAAAGTCATGATTCAGAGCCATGCATGATGCTGATGCAAAGGGTTGACCTTGATGTCTGGATGATGCATGAAGGTGATGCTGATGTAATGGATGATGCTGGTGACGAGTAGGTAACCTGCTAGCTCACATAGGGGAGTGCAAGGCATTTCCAAACTCGTACCAAGGGATGCCAAGACTGCAGACTCATTGCACAACAGAGGATCCTGGCAAATGGTAGACTTTTCCCTGAAAGGATGCATGGCAAGACATCAGACTCTCCGACTGAAGAAAGACTGATGACGGATGTCAACCAGATAGCTTGGGGGGTATCAGCCCGCTCTTGACAAGATGACGGTTGTCAACCAGATAGTTCGGGGTATTAGCCCGCTCCAGACAAGATGACGGTTGTCAACCGGATAGTTCGGGGTACCAGCCCGCTCCAGACAAGATGACGGTTGTCAACCGGATAGTTCGGAGTATCAACCCGCGATGAGTTGACGGACTCAGCACCGAATAGTTAGGGCTATTGGCCCGAGAGAAGGGGCATGGGATAAGACTATCAAACCTACAAGGTAAAGGATAGGGAATGGTAAGATGACGGACCTACAGACCGAATAGTTCGGGTTATCAGCCTGAGGGTGAGTTGACGGACTCATTATCAGATAGTTAGGGCTATTAGCCTAGAAATGAGTTGATGGACTCAGCACCGGATAGTTTGGGCTATCAACCCGAGATGAGTTAACGGACTCAACACCGGATAGTTAGGGCTATCAGCCCAAGATGAGTTGACGGACTCAGCACTGGATAGTAAGGACTATCAGCCCGATGATAAGGGGTTGGTTCTTGGGCACAAGAAAACAACTCGGACCTCCTCCTGACCTAAAGGAGTTACAAGGAAAGAAAGACAGGTTGTTCCTAGGGGACTAGGAATCAGCAGCTCAGATCTCCTCCAGACTTAAAGGAGTCGCGAGAAAGGGACAAAACTCGAATCTCCTCCAGATTTAAAGGAGACACGAGAAAAAGGAAATAAAGAGTTGTTCCTGGAGGCCAGGAATCAACGACTCGAGACTCCTCCAGACTTAAAGGAGTCGCGATAAAGGGACAAAACTCGAATCTCCTCCGGACTTAAAGGAGACACGAGAATAGGAAATAAAGAGCTATTCCTAGAGGCCAGGAATCAGCGACTCAGGACTCCTCTGGACTTAAAGGAGTCGCGAGAAAGGGACAAAACCTGAATCTCCTCCAGACTTAAAGGGGACACGAGAAAAGCGTTAAAGAGCTGTTCCTGGAGGCCAGGAATCAGCGACTCAGGACTCCTCCGGACTTAAGGGAGTCACGAGAAAGGGACAAAACTCGAATCTCCTCCGTACTTAAAGGAGACACAAGAAAAAGGAATAAAGAGCTGTTCCTGGAGGCCAGGAATCAGCGACTCGGGACTCCACCAGACTTAAAGGAGTCGTGAGAAAGGGACAAAACTTGAATCTCCTTCGGACTTAAAGGAGACACGAGAAACGGGAATAAACAGTTGTTCCTGGAGGCCAGGAATCAGTGACTCGGGACTCCTCCAGACTTAAAGGAGTCGCAAGAAAGGAATAAAGAGCTATTCCTGGAGGCCAGGAATCAGCGACTCGGGACTCCTCCGGACTTAAAGGAGTCGCGAGAAAGGAATAAAGAGTTGTATCTGGAGGCCAGGAATCAGTGACTCGGGACTCCTTCGGACTCAAAGGAGTCGCGAGAAAGGAATAAAGTGCTGTTCCTGGAGGCCCAGAATCAGCGACTCGGGAATCCTTCGGACTTAAAGGAGTTGCGAGAAAGGGACAAAACTCGAATCTCCTTTGGAATTAAACGAGACACGAGAAAAGGGAAATAAAGAGCTGTTCTTGGAGGCCAGGAATCTGCGACTCGGGACTCCTTCGGACTTAAAGGAGTCGTGAGAAAGGGACAAAACTCGAATCTCCTCCAAACTTAAAGGATATTCAAGAAGAGGAATAAAGGCTATGTACAACTTGCTTGCTAGCCGGGAAATTTGTTCTTGTCTGTAGCTCGCTCGTTTCACTATGTGACTGCTCTGTCTGTCCACTTGATGACTGATCTGGATGAACTATTGCTTGGATTCTACACTGATGCAAGGAGCTTGGCCAAAAAAAGTTTCACGAGGGCATTGTTGCCTCCTCGAAGAAGACAGCCTTGTTGGATATTTCTGACATCTCTCTTGGTTCACTGTTGTGTCACTGGCTGACTTCTTGGTAGTCTGACTTTGGCATTGGACTGTTGATTGTGCTCTCTTTTGTTGATTAAGGGAGTACAAATATTCTGACTTTGCTCTGATGTCAGAGGCTCAGTGCTATTGTTGTCCTTATTTCCGCGCTCGAGCTATGGAGCAAACAACATGTTCTGAACGAAGATACTGTCCCAAGAAGAGTCAACCAACAGGATAACTGACATGCCCTTGGTTGACGAGGAAGGCTATCACCACAAAGACAGCTGACATGCCCCTGGTGTATGATTTCCTCTGCTAAGTCTTAGGGTGAAGTGCAACTGACATGCCCCTGGTTTGGGACCTAGCGGGACCATGCAAAGTAGATAAGTGATAATGCATGAAAGCATGGTGGTGTTATGTTGTGTCATCCCTCAGAATGAATTTGGAACGCTAATCATGCCTGCTATGAGAAGAGAAGAAGACTTCGATTCACAAGACACTACTTGGACTTCTAGGTTGTTGGTGGCTCTCTTGGGGTGGATTATTCAGTAGGTTAGACTCTGTGCCAAACTCATGGGGACTTAGACCTACTTTTTTGGTTTTTAACTTATTTCTTTTCTCCCTCTTAGGCTTGTAGGCTCACTCTAACTCTAGCTTGGGGGTAATTGGCATCCAGATTTGGAAGGGGCTGCTGGGATTTTATGTAAAGGGTGGCTAGTCCCTTAGGCTGCTGGGATTTTATGTAAAGGGTGGCTAGTCCCTTAGGCTGCTTGGATTTCATGCATGGGGTGGCTAGTCCCTTGGTCTGCTAGGATCTTTGGGATGCTTGCTTCGGCTCCTCCCCATGGTAAGTGGTAGGGATATAGTTGGTCTACTTGCTTCTCTCTACTAGGGCTAGCTTCTGACTTCACCTTCTGTCTTCTTATTTCTTTTATGCCCTTGTGGATATATATATATTTTTTTTTGGCTCACACTCATGCTCGCTCCTAACATTTTATCTCCCTCTGGAGGTGTAAGTCCCCGTGGGAGTTTGGACACTTCGCCTAACTATGTTTGGATGGTGGCTCCCTCACTTGCTAGAATGTCTAGGTAGTGACAACTACGAAGGTGTAGACCCTTCTCAAGCAGGCTAGCTATTCCGATTCTTGTCATCAGGATGAGATACTAATGCTTTATGAATGGCTGGATGCAATTATGGATGCTTAAGTTACTGAGTGCGCATAGAAAGACGAATGTTATGGATTAGATGCACTTGAATCATTGACTATTTTGAAATATGCATGCATGATGGAGTAGTGGATGATGCACGATGCACAAAAGGATACTTTGCAAGGCAAGGATATATGCCTTCTGAATTTTTTGATTTTTTTAGGTTTTCTGGATTTTTTGATTTTTTTTTTTGGGTTTTCAAAGGGTGGGATTGATTGGCGGCTGTCCTGCTTCTGACTGATGGGAGTGATGCCGCCTGGCCTTCCCCCTGAGCTTAACTCAGGGTCTTTTTTTTTGACCCTCACCTTAAGCGCTTAAGGTGAGGCTTCTTCTGCAAATACCATCTAGACCCGCCTCCTGGCTCCAAGGAGATTAACTCTAATGGTCTAGTGGGTTCTGGCTGTGAGTCAGACAGGACCATGATGAGTGAGTGGTCTGACTGCTGGTGGGGAACTACTGGCTCTGATCCTGAGACCCTTGACTCTACTTTCTTCAGCCTCTGATGTTCTGTTGCATCCTCTGCTAGCACTGACAACTGCTCTTGAAATAGAAGCTCCAGGTCGCTAACTGTTCGCTTGCTTGCACTGCTCTAATGATTGCCTCATCCTCTGCCAGGATGCCATCTGAATCTCTGTCAGTACCCTGCTCTACCACTGCCTCCTCTGGACTACAGGTCTCTTCTGATTGAATCTGAGACTGCTGTGAATGGTGCCCTAGACTGACCAACTACACTGATGGGTCTATCGAGGTCTTTGCTTGCAGGACTACCACTACGGGATTCATTGTTAGGGTGGTGGCAGATGTCGTCGAAATACTTACCCTTGGTTGAGGCTGTGACTGTACCCTTTAGAGTCGGCTCCTCTGTACGATGGCTTGGCTCTGATTGGGATCTGATATCTCTGCACTCAAAAGATTGGAGAGGTTTGAGGGAATCACAATCTTTTTGTACCCTTGGGTGTGCGAATGACCATCTTGGAGCAGCTGCCACTCGTATCCGAGGCCTTCAAACTCTCGCCTCTCTTCTGCCTAGATGGGCTCGGAGATTCCATGGCCGTGTCACCCAAGCGGTGTCCCCTTCTTGTATCCCCATTTGCGACAAACATTTTCGATCATTTGAAGGGGGTTGCTACGAACGGTCAGGTAACTGACACACTCGGGAGCCGGAATGTAGTTGACAGGTTCGATACGGTTGACCCAGAACATGACATCAGACGGTTTAGGATCAAAGTGGATGGTCTGGAGGGAGACAACGGAGACCGACTTGATCTTTTCCTTGTCAAGATCTTCCTCCAAGATGACAACTACATCGTTGCCATAGCGGAACTTCACAATGCGGTGGAGGGTCGAAGGGATCACCTGATGCTTGTGCTACCAAAGGCGTCCAAGCAGAAGATTGAAAGAGTGCTCCAGATCCGCAATGTAAAATTCAACATCGAAGACTACAGGCCCGATGGTGAGAGGAATAACTAGCATCCCCAACGCGTCGTGATGCGTGTTATCAAAAGTCGTCGTTCCCTTCGCAGTTGGTGTGATATCCTCGGCTTTGAATCTGATTTTATTTGTTGTGCCCAAAGGGCAGACGTTAAGGCTTGCACCATTATCAACCAACGTGAGGGGAATTCGGAAGTTCTGATATTGCGCTGTAATGAATAGGGGCTTGTTATGATTGACTCCTGTAGGAGGCATCTCCTTACTGGAAAAGGAAATGACATGTGGCTCGGCAATCATACCCACCATATTTTAGAGAGCAGACGGTTCTATGGTGGGGGAGACGTGAGCAGCCTGAAAGACCCTAAGGAAGGCCTCTCGATGTTCTGCCGAAGTATGGATGAGATCCCAAATGGAGATATCAACCTTGACCTTATTCAATTGAGATGTGATGTCGGTAGAGGGCTGCTCTTGCCTGATCGAAGAAGTAGGGACAGAGCAAGGGACCGTCCTGGCATGTTGGGTAGCTGGCTGAGGATGGAAAGACGCTGGACGGATAGGCTGGGCTGCTAGGGTTGGTGGCCTATACACCCTCCCGAACCTGGTGACTTCTGTGCACATTTCTGTGGCATAATCGTAGGGTACACAGTGAGTGTCCCTCGTCAGGTGGACGACAAAAAGGGTACGTGCCGCCAA
Organism: Posidonia australis; assembly: GCA_024699735.1. Lineage (NCBI taxonomy): Eukaryota > Viridiplantae > Streptophyta > Magnoliopsida > Alismatales > Posidoniaceae > Posidonia > Posidonia australis. The sequence goes on from JAMKQA010026188.1 coordinate 9,144, forward strand.
CTCCAGCGGTGCCGACAGAGAACTGATAGAGAGGTGGCTTAGTCGGACGGGGGATTGAATAGGATACTGTTCAAGAGGCTGAACTAAAGACTGGACTGGGTATTGAACAGGAGATGGAAGTGTAGACTGGACAGGCTGACTAGGCATGGGTCGAGCTAATAGGCAAATGGGTGACCCAGAGTGCGTGGTTGGCAGTGCGGCGGTACGCTCCGCCCTAGCGATCAACTGTATCATGTGGACGGCTGATTCGGAACCGACACGGCTCGAACGATAAAGTGGGGTAGGGAAAGGCTCATCTACGATATGAATCAGGTCAGAGGGGTCTACTACAAATGTCGGGTCTACTACAAATGTCGTGGACCCAAAGATGGAGATGAAATGGATTCCTGAGGTCCCAGCGCCTGCTAAGTTGTTGTGTGCCGGCATGGGTTGGTTGACAATGTTTGCATAGGCCGATGGTGCTGGTGCTTGTGCCGATGGTGGTGCAGGTGTAGTGTGTGCCTCCTAACTGTTAATAACGATGACCTTGTTGTCAATCAAGTCCTGAACGGAGTTCTGAAGAGCCATGCAATTGTCCATTGAGTGGCCCACGCAGCGGTGGAAATTGCAGAAGAGGCTCGTGTCGTACCACCCCGAAAGAGGATTCGGTGGGGGGCGGATCTCCGGGAGCTTCAAGAGTGACACCACCTTAGGGAGGATGGCGCTCAGTGGCTCAACAAGTGGTGTATATTGTCGTGCAGCACACGGAGGCCTTCTCTGCCTTGGGTGAGGTCCTTGCTGGACCGGTGCCGCGGGATACACCGGCTGGGTGGTGGTAGTGATTTGTGGTTTGTGCGGTGCCCTAGGTGTAGGTGCGTAAACTAACTAACTCTGACCTGGTTGGTTCACCACATTGACGGGCGTGGCGGTTGACCCCACGTATGCGACTGTGGGCTTGGGAGGATCCCGCCTTTTAGGGTAACTGGCGCCAGTGTTGTTGCGAGTGTTGCTGCTCGCCTGGTGATCCAAGGATGCAACTTGCTTGGCAAATGTGGCGAGTGCGGGAAAGCTACCACTACGGAGGGAGCTCTCCACACGCGCACCTACCCGAATCAGAGATGGGAAGGTGGTGACAGGTTGAATGCTCAACAGAGCCCCAACATCAGGCTACGCTCCTCGGATAATGATTTTAATAGACTCCTCGTCAGAGGGCCTATCCTTTACTTGTGATGCAAGGGCGCGCCAGCAGCCGACATACTCCCCGAACGACTTGTTGGGTTTCAATTTTGTGGTGACAAGGTCTTCCCTATTTGGGACCAAGTCAAGGTTAAAGGCATACTGGTCCATGAACGCCTGTGAGAGGTCGTTCCAAGTCTTGATCGAGCCCATGTCAAGCGACGTGAACCACTTGAGGGCCGGACTGGTGAGACTCTTTTGGAAGTGGCGGATTAGCAGCCTCTCATCAGCCTGGAGCTGAGTGAGATCTCCGCAATATGCCCGATAATGTGAAATAGGTCAACCCTTACTGTTATATTTCTCAAAATTCGGGATTTCGAATTACGGTGGGAGTGTCGCCTCTGGGAAATAACAGAGGTCCCGGAATCCGTAGGGTTGGCGATCCCCTCCATGCACTTGTCGAAGTGCTCTCTCCAGGTCACCTACCCTAGCGAGGAGCGTATCCGAAGCTACTGCCAGTAAGGGTGATGCAGCAGGGGGAGGGTCGCATATGCCGTGTGGGTTTCACCTGAGTGCTCCTCCAAATCCACCATCATGCCAGCTGGTGCTACAGCATGATGGCCATCATATTCGTGCAAGAGTGCTGAGTGTGGTTGTAGAAGTGACGATGCTTGGACCTGATGATGTGCAAAAGAAGGATGAACAAAGAACTGTGTGGCAGTGGGTGCTGAGTGTGGGAGTAACAGCTGCTGTAGTGGTACGGTGCTAGGCTGCAAGCTCTGGGGATGCTGCACTCCAACCAACCCGAGGGGTTGAATACCAAATGCCGGAGTTGAATGTTGTACAATGATGTGATGTGTGGGTGCAGTGAGGAGCTGGGGTGAAGGCTGAAGTGGTGGTGCCGATGCCTGGAACACTGGAGCAGGATGTCGGAGAGCCTCAGGAATAGTGGCGCCAATAGTAGGCTGGATAGCACAGGCCATGCCCTCGATCCTTTGGGCGAGGGCCAATAGATACTTTGCCTGTGCGGCAGGAGATCCCTTAGGGATGGAAAAGGATGGGACAGTCAGAGGTTCAGAAGTCACAAATGGGAAAGAGGTAGGTTGTCGTGGAGGCAAGGAATCTGCGAGGAGTGTTGCCACAGTGAGCAGAGTGCTAAAAGAGAAGGAACCCTTAGGAAGAGGGGCGATCAGTGATACATCTGGAACCCGAGTTGGGGTCACTAAGATGGACTCAGTGCCTGGCTCCAGATTGGCCGGGGTCAAGGGGTGTCCAACAGGATAGGGGACAGAACCTTCGTGATGCACGAAGGGGACAGAAGGAATGGCTGGAGACACAGCAAGAGCAGGAGGGACCGCAAAGGAGGTGCCCTCGGGATCAACAGCTGCTGGAAGAGACTCACTAGTACGCTGGGCCATAGCTGACCGGGAACGGGTGAGAACTGGGCTACGGTGGCAAACAAGGGGATGAATCCTAGGACGAGCTATTGTCAAAGTGACGGATAGTCAGGAAAAGATGATCAGCTACGAAGCATCGCAAACAGGGGAGTCAAGGCAGGAATGCTCAAACAGTGGCCTAGGAACTCACGCTCTACCTGGAAAAATGAAAACTTCTGGCGTTAAAACCAACAATAAGATGCAGTTGTTATGGTGGCGTGAATGCACATGCATATGGATGCAACTATCATGCGCTCTCTCACCAACTAAGTGTTTCCTAGAAGGTCGTCTACTCCGAGATCA
>JAMKQA010026189.1:0-12173 GCA_024699735.1 Posidonia australis
GGCCTTCATGGGCCCAATTGGGTTTCCATGAACCAAATGGCCTAGGTTAAGGGATTTGAGGGCCCAAATGGGCTCAACCAAGGTCCAAACTCAGCCACCAGATCCTCATCCTGCAAAATTGGTAAAAAATGAGGTGTCTACACCATGATTCTTTTCTTTTCTCAAAACATTAGGAAACTTATTCCAAAAAAGCCACATTTTCTTTCAGAACACACATTTTCATTTTCCCTTTAAAACCTTTGGAATTCATTTTTCCAAAACATATCCATTTTCAATACATGGGATTTCTTCCCAAAACCACACTTTCAAATTCACATTTCAGACCAGATCCAATCTAAAACACAATGCCTCTCGGGCTCAAAACCAAATCATAAATACTGGCTGGTAACTAGTTAAACACCATCATTATTCCATTCTAGGATTTCAGGGCTATTTCGTAAGTCCAATCCTAGTCGAACCACATTTCTTTTCATTTTACATTTCCAATTTTCATTATTGATGTTACCTTGATCAGGGGTAACCAGGCACACAAGTAGTAGGCGAGGACATCATTTCCCCTACCTCCCTACACTGCCGCGATGAAATTCCCCGTGCGGGATGCCACCACCCCAGCCAACCGGCCTCAGTTTCTTTTAATATAAGCACGGGGATACGTCTTTGTCTGACGCCCCATTGGTGACCTGAACAACTAGGTACAATGACCCGGAATCTATTTCCATGCAACACCTGACCCTCCACTGGGGTCCCAACTTAATTCATGAAAAATCATATGCTTGAAAATCACAATTGGGTCTCATGCCCAAAACCACACAAAATCAACCCTTTTTATTCATTTATGGGGTCGCAACCCAAAACCACACGATCCATGCCCAAATCTACTTATTTGGGTTCCAAACTCCTCCATGTCATTTACATCGGGAAAACATCATTAACATATGCTCAATGCCCATTTAAAACCTTTCCTTTCCCTTTAATAATCACATGGTATGATTCAGGATCAAGGCAAAATCAACAGACCGAATCTCAAGTTCGGTATACCGAAGATCCTTGGTTCGATACACCGAATATTTTCGGTATACCGAAAACCCCTAATTTGGTCGACCAGATGATTTCAGCCTACCAAAACCAGGTATCTGGCTTAATCTTATAGAGATTCGGTATGCCGAATTCAATTCGGTATGCCGAATGAATCGCCCAAAACCAGGGCACCTCCCCTGTTCCGAACGGCGGAAATCGCCAAAGGTGGGAGTCTCAATCAGACCCCCCAAACACACATCAATATTTTCCAATAAATCATGGGGCGTAGACCCTTGAGTCTACTTCAAAACCCTGAATCCATTCATGATTTCACTAACCATACAAGGAGGTATAAATTCTCAAAGAGAAAATGCTCAGAGTTAAACCTTAAAACATTTAAGGCATTATCTACCAAAAACTCACAAAATTTACACAATCTGGCATGATCTCTACACATTCACATCATTTATCACATTTCCATCATTCCTACTATTTTTCTACGATTTTTCATGCATTTCTCATCATCTTCATGCATTTTACCCACTTATTCAAACCAAAAGGAAACGAGGAGGGTCAAGGGTCGCGTACCTTTGATGGCACCCTGGCAATCCTCCCGCACTCCGACAAGCCTCCTCGCGCCCTAGCGAAGCCTCTCTCGCCGGCAGACCACACGGACAGCCACCACCCCTCCTCCTTGGTTGCGCGCCACTCCTCCTTCTCTTTGCCTCTCTCGGTCGTCCTCTCCTTTCCTCGCTCACCATAACCTCCCTTTATCATCTTCTCCTCCCACATTGCGCCAGCCGTCCATCTCCTCGGAAGAGATGGCGAGGCACGGGCTGACGTCGTTGGTGGCACGGGTCGGGGAAGGGAAGGAGATGGGGATTGTGCGGGCTCATTAGAGAGAGAGAAAAGAACAAGAAGAAAAGATAGGCATGCAAACCGAGACGACTGTGCATCCTCAAACCAGACCCCACATTGGTCCCAAATCATAAGCAGGTGCACAAAAAGGCAACCACAAGCTCACACATCCCAGAAACAACAGATTATCCATTAATAAACAATTTATACAATATTGCAATTAATTACATGGTTTACAAGTAAAAATGGATAATCAGGCTCAGATGTCACATCTCTAGACTACCAAGAGGAGTCTAGATGGTCCCATCCCAAGTTCGATCCAGACAGACGAATCTCGATGCCACCCCTCTTGCCTTTGAATTCTGATCCTAACAGACGGATTCAAGGCCTCCCTTTTCCATCTTTTTTAGACTACCGGACGGAGTCTAGATGGTCCCATACCTGGTTCGATCCAGACGGACGAATCTTGGTGCCCCTTTTGCCTTTGAATTTCGATGATGACAGATGGATTCAAGGCCTTCCCCTTTTCATCCTTTTCTGGACTACCGGACGGAGTCTAGATGGTCCCATCCCAGGTTCGATCCGAACAGATGAATATTGGTGCCACCCCTCTAGCCTTTGAATTCCGATCCTGATAGACGGATTCAAGGCCTCCCTTTTCCATTATTTTCTAGACTACTAGACGGAGTCTAGATGGTCCCATCCCTAGTTCGATCCGGACGGACGAATCTCGGTGCCACCCCTCTTGCCTTTGAATTCCAATCCTGATAGACAGATTCAAGGCCTCCCTTTTCCATCTTTTTCTAGACTACTGGACGGAGTCTAGATGGTCCCATCCCAGGTTCGATCCGAATGGATGAATCTTGGTGCCACACCTCTTGCCTTTGAATTCCGATCCTGACAGATAGATTCAAGGCCTCCCTTTTTCATCTTTTTCTAGATTACCGGACAGAATCTTGATGGTCCCATCCTAGGTTCGATCCAGACAGACGAATCTCGGTGCCCCGTATTGCCTTTGAATTTCGAACCTGATAGACGAATTCAAGGCCTCCTTTTTCCATCTTTTTCTAGACTACCAGATAGAGTCTAGATCGTCCCATCCTAGGTTTGATCTAGACGGACGAATCTCGGTGTCACCCCTCTTGCCTTTGAATTCCGATCCTGACGGACAGATTCAAGGGCTTCCCTTTTTCATCTTTCTCTAGACTATCAGACGAAGTCTAGATGATTCCATCCCAGGTTCGATCTGGACAGATGAATCTCGGTGCCACCTCTTGCCTTTGAATTCCGATCCTAACAGACGGATTCAAGGCCTCCCTTTTTCCATATTTTTCTAAACTACCGGACGGAGCCTAGATGGTCCCATCTAGGTTCGATCCGGACAGATGAATCTTGGTGCCCCTCTTGCCTTTGAATTCCAATCCGGATAAACAGATTCAAGGCCTCCCTTTCCCATCTTTCTCTAGACTACCAGACGGAGTCTAGATGGTCTCATCCCAGGTTCGATCCAGACAGATGAATCTCGGTGCCACTCTTGCCTTTGAATTCCAATCCTGACAGATGGATTCAAGGCCTTCCCTTTTTCATCTTTTTATGGACTACCGGACAGAGTCTAGATGATCCCATCCTAGGTTCGATCCAAACGGACGAATCTCGGTGCCACCCCTTTTGCCTTTCAATTCTGATCCTAACAGATGGGTTCAAGGCCCCCCTTTTCCATCTTTTTCTAGACTACCAGACGTAGTTACGATGGTCCCATCCCAGGTTCGATCCGTTCGGATGAATCTCGGTGCCACCCTTTTTGCCTTTGAATTCCAATCCAGACAGACGAATTCAAGGCCCCCCTTTTCCATCCTTTCCTAGACTACCGGATGGAGTCTAGATGGTCCCATACCAGGTTCGATCCCTTTGGACGAATCTCGGTGCCACCCCTTTTGCCTTTGAATTCCGGTCCTCACAAAAGGATTCAAGGCCTCTCTTTTCCATCTTTTTCTAGACTACCAGATGGAGTCTAGATGGTATCATCCCAGGTTTGATCCAGATGGACGAGTCTCGGTGCCACCCATCTTGCCTTTGAATATTGATCCTGATAGATGGATTCAAGGCCACCCTTTTTCATATCTTCCTAGACTACCAAACGGAGTCTAGATGGTACCATCCCAAGTTCGATCCAGACGAACGAATCTTGGTGCCCCTCTTACCTTTGAATTCCGATCCTAACAGATGGATTGAAGACCTTCCCCTTTTCATCTTTTTCTAGACTACTGGACGGAGTCTAGATGGTCTCATCCTAGGTTTGATCCAGACGGACGAATCTTCGTGCCACCCCTCTTGCCTTTGAATTCCGATCCTGACAGATGGATTCAAGGCCTCCCATTTCCATCTTTTTCTAGACTACTAGGCGGAGTCTAGATGGTCCCAACCCATGTTCGATCCGGACAGACGAATCTCGGTGCCACCCCTCTTGCCTTTGAATTTTGATCCTGACAGACGGACTCAAGGCCTCCCTTTTCCATCTTCTTCTAGAATACCAAACAAAGTCTAGATGGTCCCATCCTAGGTCCGATCCGGACAAACGAATTTCGTTGCCACACCTCTTGCCTTTGAATTCTGATCCTGACAGACGGATTTAAGGCCTCCCGTTTCCATCTCTTACTAGACTACCAGACAGAGTCTAGATGGTCCCATCCCAGGTTCGATTCGGATGGACGAATCTCGGTGCCCCCTCTTGCCTTTAAATTTTGATCCTGGCAGACGAAATCAAGGCCTGCCTGTTCCATCTTTTTTTAGACTACCAGATGGAGTCTAGATGGTCCCATCCTAGTTTCGATCCGGACAGATGAATCTTGGTGCCACCCCTCTTGCCATTGAATTCCGATCCTGACAGACGGATTCAAGGTCTCCCTTTTCCTTCTTTTTCTAGACTACCTGACGGAGTCTAGATGGTCCCATCCTAGGTGAGATCCGTTCAGATGAATCTCGATGCCACTCCTCTTGCCTTTGAATTCTAATCCAAACAGACGGATTCAAGCTCTCGTTCCCATTTTCTTCTAGACTACCAGACGGAGTCTAGATGGTTCCATCCCAGATTCGATCTGGACAGACGAGTCTCGATTCCACCCTTTTTATTTTTGAATTCCTTTGGGCTGGTAGCCCGAACTTCCCAGATGACTTCTGTGACCAGTCGTTTTTCTATCAGCAAGCACCGTGAGTCTTGTCCGACGCTTTTCTTGACAAGTGTGATAACCAGTCATGTCTTTTAGAAGCTAATTGGTCGTCAACTTGTCATCCTGCACTACATGCATCATCTGGTGATTCTTGTGGCGTTCGTCATTATTCATTAGCAGTCATGTCATCTCAGCATTAACACTGGTGTTTAGTGTCGGCATTTGTCGTCAGTATTGGTTTCTGTGATTTTGGCTTCGATTGTGGCGTTCAGGGAGACAGGATAGGACTTCTGGTGCATTCACTGACTAATAGCTGGTTGCTAGTAGCTAATTCTTTCTTGTAGCTTCGGGCAAGGCGTCTTTGTCAACTCTGAGCAGTGGTCTCCATCTCCTATTCCTTTTTTCCTTGTAAGAGGGAGGACGAGGTGTCTTTGCCAACCCTGAGCATCGGTCTCTGTTCCATTTGTTCTCCAACCTCCCTTAGGGAGGGGCATCTGTAGACACCCATATGCTTGCAATGGGACCTTAAACTCTAAAACTAACCAAAATCAAAATCAAAATCCTAAACTTAATCCAAAACCCTGGAATTTGCTCAAAACCCCAAAATTAATTCAAAACCTAATTCAAGACCCTAAATTCAACTAAAAACCCTAAACTAACCCCTAAAACTAACTCAAAACCCTAAAATTAACTCAAAATCCTAAAATCCACTTAAATCAAATTCAAAACCCTAACCCTAACCCTAACCCTAGACCTAAACCCCAGTTTAGAGTCCTAAAACCCTAAATCCAACCTAAATCAAATTCAAAATCTAAAACTAATCAAAACCCTAATTAAAACCCTAAGTCAAACCCTAAACCCTAGTTCCAAACCCTAACAACCTACAACCAATTCCCACCTTCACCATAACAACCTATAACCACCCAAACAAACCCTAACTACTTCCCACTCTACCATCACAACCTATAACTAACCATAACCACTTATAACAACCCTCCTAGCCATTTGCAAGCCTATAAATACCCCTATTTCCAAGGGAAAAAAGGAGAGGAAAAAAGAGAAAAAACTTGAAAAATTCCAAAGAGAGAGTTACCAAGCTATTTTCTCTCTACCAAAGCAACCAGAGATGTCCAAGATTAGAGAAGAAGCTTGGGTAGGGGAAGAATTCCAGCTTCAAGCCACCTCTGGCGAGCTCTGGCGACCTCCGTCGGCCAAACTCACTGCCAGCCTAAGTAAACACTCCACAGACCTCAATTTTCTTCCAAAATAGTTTCATAGATCTCCCTCTTCCTTCCCTAGTCGATTTCAGTAGAGCTAGAGGCCTTCCCTGGCCGGAATCAAAGCACCAAGGGTCACCGGAGTCATTTTCCGGCGACCTAGGTGGGGGCACGAATCCAGTGATCAATTCATGCCCCAATGTGCTCGAACCTTCCCCCACGATCCTCTTCCTACTTCTTTGATCTTCAAGATGTCGTGGAACGCCTCCAAAAAGCCTCCAAGAGCCAGTCACTAGAATCAAGCTCCATCATTGTCGCCGGAGAAGACAACTGGTATTAGAGCTCGATCAGGCGCCTCCAGCCTCGCCGCACCTCCCCGAGCATCAAGGCACGATCCTTTGTCCTTCCCCAAGCTTCCAAAGCCTCTAGCATCGCGAACCAAACCCTGATTCACCCCTGCAACCACCATCACCAGCACGCCATCGAAGTTTGGTCAGGGAATGAGCTCGCGCACCCATTGTTGCTGCTGGATGAGGGGAAATCATCCTCATCATTCTCCCGTGCTTCCTAGAGCCCAAGACTGTCGATCTAATGCCTCCTGAGCCTCCTCCTTGCATGACGCCGTCGCCGGATATGCATCGTCGGCAAGGGAGACAGGAGGAGGATTCCAGCCATCGAAATCCCGATCCAAACCATTGGATCCCTTCCTCTTCATCTCCTGCTCCCAGTAGAGCCCCATGCTTGATCAGGCATTAGGATGCCCCAGAAGGGCATCCCAGACGATCGTCGATGGTGGGACTCCATCGCCAGCAGTCGTCGCATGTTTTTTTTTTAAAAATAAAAAATAAAAATAAATTTTTCTTTTGAATAAATTTCCGATACTTTTGTTTTCTTACAAATAAATCCTTTTCTCTTACATTTAGGTCCCTACACTATTTGTTTTTAATCCTTTTAATAACATTTGTTTTGAAAAACTGTAGAGGAACCCCTATAAATCTTTATTGATGTTTTCCAAGTTTAAAATTTTGACATAAATCCATTGATTTACTTTTCTAACATTTTAAATCTAGTATTTTGCATTTACAACCCTGAGCTTTACTAAAACTGTTCTGAACTCATATTTTTCAAGCATAATTGCAAATTAAACCATAGATATTTAAACATTTACTCAAATGTGCTCAAAAACTACATTTAAAACCCTGAGCTTCATTAAAATAGTTCTTAATGCATATTTCTCTATTTAAATTGCAAATTCAACCCTAGGAATTTAAATATTTACTCAGATGTGTTCAAAAATTGCATTTTAGCCCCTAAACTTCACTGATTTCACACTGAATGTATAATTTCTAGGGAAGAATTACTGAATAGCCCCTGAACTTCCTATTTTCAAGCATGTACTCTTTTTCTTGCACATTTAACCATGAATTTCTTTAGAATTGCATTAAATACATGATTTATTAGCAAAATTGCATGTTGAACCCTAGGAATCTTGAATTTGACCAAAAATGCATAGGTTTGTGCATTTGACCCCTAATTTCTTCAAAATTACACAAGATGTGTTTTCTGATGTATTTTTGATGATTTATCCTCAAAACTTCAACCTTCATTCAGAATTTGTGAATTTTGCACAAAAGCCCATAGAATTTACACTTTTTACCCACACATGCATTTTGTACATTTTGTTCTTCTTCATGCATATTTTCTCATACCTTCTTCCTTGCATCATGTGCACATTTCTGATTCATTTCAAACTTGGTTTTCAAATCGTTTCTCGGATTTCTTCTGACTTTTGCAACTTTGATTTGATTTGGGTTTCCATCGCCCGAGGGCGTACATTAACAAGCTTAACAATGCCAACACAGACCTGAATGAGGATTATTTTCCCCATTTTGATTTTCTTGGATTTCTTCGAGTTTTCGCTGATTTGCGTGACATTTTCCGAGTATTCTTGATTTTCATGATTTTCTTCATCGTCCATAGGCGTACAGTAAAGTGGTATTTTCAATGCCTACATTTGTCCCTTGGATTATCACTTGTTTTCTCTTATTCACTTCTTTTCTTTGATTTGGCATGTTTTCTAGTCATATTAGGCATGTGCACTCAGAATAGGTCAGCATAAACACAATAGACCATTAGCAAGTAGGAAACCTAGGAAGACCCAGTTCCTCAGGCGCATGGGGTGCCTAACCCCTTCCTCATGCGTAACAAGAATCCTTCCCCTTTCTCTAGCCCGCATTGATTTGTGTACTACATCCATTAGGCACGAAGCATGCATATGTTTTCTTTGCCTTGGTTTCTTTTGTTTTTTTTCCCTCTCCTTTCCATTAAAAGACTAGGTGGCGACTCCTTTCCTTATCCTTTTCTTATCTTTTCATGGTGTTTCCGAGCCCAATCTTCTTCTCCGGATTCACCATCTTCACTGTGACAGTATCGGGACTCCTCGTGTGCTTCCACGCACCTAGAAGAGTCGTGTAGGGTTCCACCGGCATGGTCACACATATGAATGCAAGAAAAATGATGCAAATGAATGCATGTGTGCTCTGTGCCTAATGGATGCAACACTTGGCCATTGCGGGTCAGAAAAAGGGTAAGGATTCTTGTTACACATGGCGAAGGTGTTAGGTACCCCCATACGCCTGAAGAACTCGGTCTTTCTAGGTTTCCTGCTTGCTAATGATTTATTATGCGTATGCTTGTCTACTCTAAATGCACATGCCTAAGATGAATGCGAAAACATGTCAAATCAAAAAGAAGAAATGAATAAAAAGAAAAATGATAATGAAAATAATCCAAGGGACAATGTAGGTATTGAAAATGCCGCTTTACTGTGTGCCCTTGGGAGATGAGGAAAATCATGAAAATTGAAAATATTCGAAAAGTGTCACGTAAAACAGTGGAAACTTAAGAAATCCGAGAAAATCAAATGAGAGAAAATAATCCTCATTCGAGTCTGTAACTATGTCGGCGACAACCTCGAGCGTGACATGAAAGGCCAAATACACGAGGGCTAGCGAAGTTACGGCAAAAACACTAAAGCAATGATAAAAAAAAAGCAGGAGTCACCACCTAGACTAGTTTAAAACAGGAGACAAGGAAAACCATTTTAAAACACTAAAATTATGCAACAAACCAATGGAAAAAGTCATCATGAACCAAAAAGTTTGGTAAGGATCCCTGTTACGCACGGGGAAGGTATTAGGCACCCCCATGCGCCTGAGAAATCGATCTTTCATGGCTTCTTTGTTTACTCATGTAAAAATATTGGCTTTTCAGCCTATTTTTGTACGCCCGAGAGAGATATGCAATGCAATGCCACATGCAAGTTGTGCCTAGTGTTGTATCTAAAACTAAATAAAAGTGAAGTGGGGAATGGGTCGTGTCCTATTTGTTCAGCTAGGCTACCTAGGGTCGGAATTGAGGAATGATGCAAAAGGATTTCACCGACAAGAGCCAAAAAAGCTACCAATTCACAAGACCCAAGTAGTATGCATCACTACTTTACTAGGTGCAAAGTTAATGCAATCAGAGTTATTAGACGAAAATACTATGCAACTATAATCATGGTATATCCAGGAACAAACATCAGAAAAATCAGAGCCCATGGCAATCAGGGGAACATGCAAACCATGATGCAAAACTTACTATTTGCATCCTGTGACCAGATTGGTGCACCATCCTGGTGTGCCAAGATGGTGTGCCAGTTATGTGTGCCAGTCATGTGTGCCAGTTTAGTGCACTCCAGATACTCTGTTTCAGACCGCAAACTGAACTCAGAGCCTAGGGAGAATGCCTGTGATTAACTATGCCAATGACCATTCAGATTACTAACCTAAATGCCCGAGGACACTATCACACTAATCAACCAAGTCTAAAATATTCCTCTCACTCTCTCCCTATCCATGCATGTTTATGGGTTCTCTTGGGGATGTTACAGCCAGGGTTGGCTCTAGAGGTGCGTGGAGACATCCTAAATGACTGAAAAATGTGGGTGGTCTACATGACATGTGAGTGGTGTGCCACAACTCTTACTCAGTGGCCGATAGCCTCATAAAGGCCTTGATCCACCATAAAAAGACCAAATAGTGCAAATAAACACACAAAGTAAACAAACAGTAAGCACTCTTACAAATGGCATACATGAATCATCATCAAGATAAATAAACATTGTGAATGATCAAACTGAACCGTATATAACCAAGCCACAGTCGAATTCATAGCATGGTATCTTGTTTAAAATAGCCTAGAGAAAAGAAAGACAAAGGCTTGAGATAGGGAGGTACCTGAGGTGTTTCTCTCCTTTGGTGGCTCGAGGTGTTTCCTTCTCGTTGCCATGGACACGGCTGAGGATGCTTAGGGATGCAAGGGACGCTCTGGAGGTAAGTGCATTGGTTGCTAAGAGAGCATAAAGTGTGGTGTGTGGAGAGCTTTTAAAGGAAATGGAAACGTTGAAAGATGGATGCCAAAGGACGTGAAGGCCAAGAGACCCTCGTAGGCTTGTAAGGGAATGTCAAAATAGGTGAGAACCCAAGTGTCCATTCGCATATGACGGTTACAAGTGAGGGCAAACGAACAGCCAATTGCCATTGCCCTGAAATAGGGATGTGCGCCAGCATGGTGCTCCATATTGGTGCTCCATTATGGTGCTCCACATTGGTGCTCTAGGATAGTGCTCTCCACTTGGCTGCCTGGATTATAGACTAGACCATGGGCTTGCAGTCGCAGTTCGTGTGATGATCTTGGGGTAATCAAACTGTGAGATAGGATTCAGATGTGCTTAAGCCTGCCGTGTCCAAAGCAACATCTTTCTGCAGGGTTTGCCTACGAGGCGCTTCAAAATCGGGGTGTCTATAGGGTCCATGTCAATGTTGTCAAGCCTGTTAATGTATGCCCTTTGGCGATGCACTACAAGAAAATCTACATTTAGCGAGGACAATATTCCTCGCAACGTCCTCACTAAGTCCTCGCAAAATCCTCGTTACATAGTTTAATGAGGACTTAGCGAGAAATAATTATCGTCGTAGCTATGTAACTCGTTAAATCAATACTGCGAGGATATATCCTCGCAATATGCTCGTGTAAATTTAGCGAGAAAATTACGAGGAAATATTTCCTCGTAATGTCCTCGCCATATCCTCGTAACTCCTCGGTAAATGCTCGCAAAATATAATGAGATTGTATCGTCGTTCCAGTTTTAGCGAGGACATTTCCTCGCAAATTGCTCATTAAGTGCTCGCTAAATATCATTATTTTTGCGAGGAGATGTCCTCGTTATGTCTTCGCTATTACTGGGCAGTTAAAATAATAATAAAACAATACATTATAGAATTGACATTCAAAGACCTGGTAAAATGACATTCAACTACATTCACAAGTACATTATTCGTACACATATACAGATTTCATAATAAAAAAATTCATTCGATTATACATTGTGACCGTGTCCGTCTGACCGACCGCCCGACCTGGAGGGAGGAGGTGGAGAGGAGGAGACCACAGCCATGCCGATGACGGCGATGGCGCAAGGATAAAAGAAAAAATGAAAAGTGGAGTCGCCACCTAGTCTTTTAAGGGAAAAACGAGGAAAACCACAAAAGAATGAATGCATGGGATGCAAATGGGAAGGCCAGATGTCTGCTAACCAGAGGATGGGTAAGGATTACTATTACGCATGAGGAAGGTGTTAGGCACCCTCGTACGCCTGAGAAACTCGGTCTTTCTAGTCCTATTGCTAGCTAAGGTTTGATGAATGTTTGCTAAACTAGGATCATGCTAATGTGTATGGATGTGATAAGACTAAATGAATGTGCAAGACGATGCGTGAAAACTGCGAAGAAACCCACACGAAATCATGATAAAGTCGTGAAAATCAAAAGGGGAAAAAATAACCCGTGATGGGGTTAAATGTCGGCTTTGA
>JAMKQA010026192.1:0-12705 GCA_024699735.1 Posidonia australis
AAAATGGGTGTCTTCGAATGGCTGCTCTAGGGGCCTTTTTATAGTGGTCTCTAGGGAGGTTACAAAGGGGTCTTGCAAACGAAAAGCCTCGAATATTCGTTGGCACATTTGTTTGCAAGAGTAACAGCCCGGAAGATGGAAGGTTAGCAGCCAGAACTGGGCGCCTGCTTGGTGAGTCAGCTTGGTGCGCCACCTTGGTGCGCCACCTTAGTGTGCCACCTTGGTGCGCCCACCCAGCTCACAAATGTCTGATTGGGGCTCTGGCTAATGGGTTTGGGGCTCGGTTCAAGGGTTGATCACATCCAAAGCAACATAAGGATACTCACCTCTGGGTCACCTCAAAATCGGGGTGTCTACGGCCATCTTCGTGATGAGCTTCTTCCTCTCCCTCGCCAGTGGGTCGAGCCTGACCACCGGGCTGCTGCAGGAGTTTATAGCTACGAGTCCTGCCGGTATCTGCTAGACTTGGTAGAGCTCGAGGATGTAAGTTTTTGCGCTTTGGATTCAGTTTTTGTATGTCTGCATTGCCTGTGTTGTCTACAATTGTCTATTCTTGCAACAGGTTCACCTGCGCCCATTCTCCAGATATGATGGCTTTAACTGGGCACCTCTGAACTCTGGCCACATTCTGAGGGACAAGTAGGTAAAATTTTGCTGCATGAAGAAGTCGACGTATTTCCTCCCGGGACACGTGAGGCATCAATTCCTAAACGAGTTCTGCATTCCTACCCCTCCTCCTTTTGACATGGACCTTCCAGTCCCGTCCTGTGCTGTGGCTAGGAGTCGGCATGCTGCTGCTGTGGCTTCTCAGGATAGACACATTCTTCGAGAAGTCAACTACATGGACTACCTGGCTTGGTACAGACGGGTTGGGAAGCCCTATCTCTTTGAGGAGGCCATGCGTGACAGCCAACGCGGAATGTGGTACACTTTCGACTGGGCCAAGGTAAATTGTTGTAATTTCTGCTTGAAAATTTCTTTTCATACAAAAGGATAAATCTGACATTTGTTTCATTTCACAGGGCTTTGAGGAGCAATTTGCCTCTTTCTACGAGGACATCCGACGAAAAAGGGTATGTCTTTACTTTTGTAAATTATCATTTTCATTACATGCATGCCTGATATATTTGCAAATTTGCAGGAATTACGTTGGCGCAACATCATCCGGGTATTTTTTTTCCCTTTTATTTATACTAGAACTTCCTTTTACATTATACTGGCCACTAATACAAATCTGACATTCTTTTTTGACAGCAAGATTATCCAGCCCATGAAGTGAACGCGGCAAGTAGCGGAGAGTTCACCATGGAAGCTTCTGAGGAGGACCGCTCTGACAAAGAGGTTTCACAGAGGGTTCAAAGTTCTACTGCCCGCTCCCAGGCTACTGCTGCTGCTCAATGGTCACGCCGGATCACTCGGTGAGGAGCCCGACTCCTCGCAAAGAGTTTCCAAGAGGAATCGTCCGACGAGGAGGAGTCAAACGAGGAGTAAATGTCTTCTCCTTTGTTATTTGCCAATTTTTGTATAACTATTAAAACTGTATCTTGAACTATGTATATTTTGAAAATTTCTTGAATGCCAATCTGACTTTGAGATGCAACCCTCCTCTTGGGGTATTTGTATGTGCATAAAGGATAAACATTTTGTGCAGGTTTAAGAACTGGCATCGATTTGGGCGAGATTCAAATTTTAGAGGAGGTTTTGCCAAATTTTTGCTAGGAGGTGCGCCTCCCAGGTGCGCCACCTAGGTGCGCCCCATAAGTGCGCCACTGAGGTGTGCCACCTTGGTGCTCCTCTTAAAATGGCCAGTTTGCCTTCCTTTTCTGCTGCGACCCCTTTGCTTCTTCCCTATATAAATTCACATTTTCAGCGAGATACGTCGCCATCCATACTGCAGAAACATTCACAAATTTAGTCCCTTTTATTCTTCTTGGCGCCGGCTTTGCTTTCTTCCCCAACGCAATGGTATGTTATCCCTCTTCTTGAGATGAGTTTCTGCATGTGTATATGTTTCCTTTTTCTTGCTTATGTTCCCTCACGTCTTGCTATGTAGATGAAGGGATGCGTAGCTTCTCCTCCTATTTTGCAAAGATATTTTGTTCTTCTTGCATTCTTGGGCTTTATGCACATCTCTTAAGCTGAAGACCCATTACACTTTAGATTTGCAACAAAATAAATTATTCTCTAATGCATATTTTCATGTCTTGCCAACCTTCTTTGTTTACAAGCTTTACGTGTTCTTTTTTACTACCTTGAGATTATATTTTGCCAGATTATTCTATTTGACCCCCAAGCTTGTGCCAAGTTGCTTTCATTCATCCTCAAATGTGATTTTGCTTCCTTCCTGCCATATCTGACACAAGTTCATTTCCACAGGGTTACCCCACCATGGTGACACCAAAGCACTGCTCTGATGTTTTGCGAGCCTGGATTGATGCATTGACTGTTGCAGATCGTGAGCAGTTGCGGATTTGGGGCATATCTTCCACATTACTGGACATTGCTAAGGTGGAAGTAAACTAGCATTTGCTGTGTGCTGTAGCCAGATTCTGGAAACCGGCTTTCCATGTATTTCTCTTCGGCCAGACGGAACTAACTCTGACCTTGGAAGAAGTCAGACAGATATGCGGCCTGTCACCGTACATGTCTCCGTCTGTCTTTATGCACCATAATAGTTATGCTTCGGTCCTGAGCCAACTGACTGGTTTATCCCAGAGTGCTTCCAAGAAGAGCCTCATTTGTAAGGATGGATTGGCTACCATGCTACGCTTGGATTATTTTGACAAGATTATCAACAACCGTTTCTCCTTGGGTAGCTTGTGGCTTCATGGCTTTGTGGTACGCTTTCTTGGAGAACTCACTTTTAGCCATGGTCGGATGACAGTGGCTATCGAAATGGCAGAAATAGCGTTGGCTATGGTTACTCACCATATTGATCTTGCCCCCATTCTTCTAGTAGAGACCTATGTCGGCTTGGATCGGGCACTGAAACGTTCCAGGCATTTCTATGGTGTGGTGCTCTAGTGCAAGTGAGTAAACCATGTTATTTCAATGTTCTGCTGTGTTTTACCTAATCATGCTCCGCTTTCTCCTGCCAGGTTTGGTTTGCTGCCCATATGGGAATGGAAGTCCTACGCCCTCAGCATTCAACATTTGAAACCTATAGCCGTACCAACCATTCACAGACCCTTCCAGGCGTTCATGAGCTGTGCGGCAGACTGCGGAATCTCACCAAGGACACTGTAGTTTGGCGCATTCTGTTCTCAACCCCAAAATCCTTTATTGTCTTCTTCAATGATAGGGACATGCGACTTGTTGTCCTTCCAGGACAAATGGGCGGTGTGGAATATCATCCTGCCCGTGTTCTTCGCCAATTCGGCTTTTGCCCGGACTCAATTGAGCAAAGTCCCATCCCTGATTGCTACAAGAAATATATTTGTGACTCTGATGTGACAACCACAGAACTAGCCCGCATGACACGTGTCGGTATTCAATCCTCTGATCTTGCTATTACTGAGGGTTCAGGCTGCACAGCAGAGTATGAAGCTGAAATACAAGAAACATGGCCTATAAGTGAAATTCCTCCTAGTGGCACTTGCTTTACAGAGGCTGGCAGCTCAAAGAGACCTAGAGTCGATTGAGATCATCTGGTCCACTATTGTCAGATGAGTAAAACTTGTATAACTGATGAACTGGAATAAAATAAGAATTTGCTTGCATATTGTATCATCCTAACTCTTGTATTGCTTGCGCTTGCCCGCACATTTCTTATAGCACTGTCCCATTGACGTAGAATGGCAGCTGGCATGTCCCTAGTCAAGGATCTCCTCCAACCGAAGAAGCGACTACCATGCCCCTAGTCAGAATTCCCATTTGCCAATATTACAACTCAAAAAGGTAGCTGCCATGCCCCTGGTTGGAATATGGACAAATGCCTTGCAAAGTGATGCATATATGTGCGATTTAAAAACTAAATGTTGAATACAATGCAGAGGCAAGATTGATGTATGATTTATAGACGTTGGTGCCCTCAACACCAAGGAAGCTTGTATTGCCTGCCATAAGAAGTGAAAATGCCCTCAACTCACATGGCACTAACCTAGACACTTAGGTTTATTTGTAGCTCCCTTTTGGAGATCATGGACCCCGTGCCAAACTCCTAGGGCCCTATACCTACTCTTTTAACAATTCACATTTCTTTTACGCCCTCAAAGGCATATTGGTTGACCCTACCGCTACTTGGAGGTAATAAACACCTAAGCTGAGAAGATGGCTGCTAGTCTTTTGGCTAAATGGGTGGATAGTCCCTTTCTAAATGTAAGCTTTGTTGGTGTATGTTTCAACTCCTCTCCAAGTTATGTGATAGGGATAGAGTCGTCCTGTATACCTCTCTCATTGGAGTTGACTTCTTTCTATAACTTCTGTCTTCTTCTTTTTTTTGTGCTCCGAAGACTGTATTTTTTTTCTTTATTGCTCCCCCTCACTCACGACCTATCATTTTTTCCTCCCTCTGGAGGTATAGGCCCCTTGGGAATTTGCACATTTCATCCATGTTCCCTGAATAATCACTCCCTAAGTTACATGGGTAGTAACACGTGAGGAGGACCAAACTCTTCCTAAGCATGCTAGCTTCCGATTTTCCTCATTGGGCATTGATGATGCTTAATTATGATGCAGTACAGAATATGATTTATGTTATATTGGGATGCAATAGCCTAAAATACTAACATGCGGATGCAAAAACATAGAGATGCAGGGTTCACAGTGCAAGGCTTGAAATTGACTGGGATTCATTGATAATACTTCTTCAGATAGGAGGCGTTGACAGGCTCTAATTGCGCCCCACGATCCATGTCTTCAAGAATGATTGTACCTCCTGACAAGACCTCTTTTACTATAAATGGTCCATGCCAATTGGGCCTGAATTTTCCTTGGGCATCGAGCAAATGAATGGCGCGTAAAACCAGATCGCCTAGCTTAAAACCTCGGGGCTGGACCTTCTTCTGATATGCTCGGGCCACTCGCTTCTGATAGCATTGGGCATGGTGTAAAGCTTGCAGTCTGCATTCATCAATCAAGTCCAACTGAACACAGCAATCTTGAATCCATTCTGCCTCATCTAATTCTACTTCCTTCAAAATTCTTAATGACGGAATTTCTACTTCGAAAGGAAGGACCACTTCCATACCATATACCAGAGAATACGGTGTTGCTCCCGTCGATGTCCGGACTGAGGTCCTGTAAGCCCATAGCGCATAAGGCAACTTATCATGCCAATCTTTGTGGGTCTAGGCCATCTTTTTCAAGATCTTTATCAGATTTTTATTGGCCGACTCCACTACTCCATTCATTTGTGGTCGATAAGGGAAGGATCTATGATGCTTAATCTTGTAATTCTGAAGATAATCCTCAACTCTCCTTGCTATGAAATTGGTCCCATTATCTGATATGATGACATGTGGAACTCCATATTTGGCGACAATGTTATTCTTAATAAATTTTTCTGTGACTGCCGCTATTACTGTCTTATATGATGTCGCCTCGACCCACTTTGTAAAATAGTCGATGGCCACAAGAATGTAACGATGTTCGTTGGATGCTGCTGGATGGATGGCCCTGATAACATCAATTCTCCAAGTGGAAAAAGGCCAAGGCGATGACATGCTATGTAACTGTTGTGGGGGAGCATGTATAAAATTGCCATGTATTTGGCAACTGTGGCAACTTCTCACAAATCGGCAACAATCTGTTTCCATAGTGGACCAGAAATATCCCTGCAGCATAATCTTCTTGGCTAAGAGAACTCCATTCATATGTGGACCGCAGGTGCCTGCATGAACCTTTAACATTAGCATATCTGCCTCGTTCTTGTCCACACACCTGAGAAGCATTTGATTATAAGATCTTTTGTATAGCTGCCCTGCCCCGAGCACATATTTGGAGGCCAACCGTATCAAAGTCTTCTTATCTGTCATGAAAATGCTAGAAGGGAAACTGCCAGTATCCAAGAAAATTTTGATATCATTATACCAGGGCAATTCATCTGCTGGTGGTGCTTCTTGAATATGCATGCAATGTGCTGGCTGCTCTACACAAGTGACTGAGATATCCATAGCCTGTGCCTATGAGATAGATAACCATGACGCCAGGGTAGCTAAAGCGTCTACGTACGCATTCTTGGCTCGACTCATGAAGGAAAACTTGACATTATCGAACTCATCAATTAGCTTCAACAAATGCTCATGATATAACACAAGTTTTTGGTCTCTTGTTTTCCAGTCACCATTGATTTGTGAAATGACCAACATTGCGTCTCCATATACTTGGAGTTCTAGAACACCCTGGTCTTTTGCCACATGTAGTCCTAGAATGCATGCCTTGTATTCAGCTTCGTTGTTGGTGCATTCAAATGTTAATTTCCTCACAAAGGGGGTTAGTTGTCCTTACGACGTTGTCAAAACTGCACCATGCCTCTTCCTCTTTTATTGACTGCACCGTCAAAATACAGACACCACTGATGCTTGTTTTGAAGGATTTCTGATTCTTCGTCGCCCATGGCAAATAAGATGTTTTCGTCTGGGAATTGTGTCTGCAGCGGTTGATATTCTAGCAAGGGTAGGTCGACCAAGTTATCTACCATAGCTTGTCCTTTCATGGACTTTTGTGTGACAAATGTGATATCATATTGTGACAGCATCACCTGCCATTTCACACATCTGCCCACCAAAGCTGGCTTTTAAAATAAATACTTGAAAGGGTCATGCCGACATAATAGCAAGACTAGGTATGCCATCATGTAATGCTTGAGAAGCTGAGCGGCCCATACCAAAGATAAGCAGGCTTTCTCTATCGAGCTGTACTTGACCTTGCAGTCATTGAATTTCTTATTGAGGTAGTAGATAGCCCTCTCTTTACGCCCTGATTCATCATGCTGTCCCAGGACTGCGCCCATAGAATACTGCGTTGTTGAGAGATATAATAACAGAGGTCGTCCTGGAGTGGGAGGAACTAACACTGGAGGTTTTACTAGAAGCTACTTGATCTTGTCAAAGGCCATTTGACACTCATCATTCCAGTGCGTTTGGGCATTCTTCCTCAGGAGCTTGAATATTGGTTCACATATAGGTGTGAGTTGTGCAATGAACCAACTAATGTACTGCAACCGCCCCAATAATCCACGAATTTCCTTCTCAGTGGCAGGGGGAGGCATGTCAATAATAGCTCTAACCTAGTGAGGGTCCACTTCAATCCCTCTCTGACTGATAATATAACCCAGGAGCTTTCCAGAAGATACCCCGAATACACATTTGTTGGGTTGAGGCGGAGCTTATACTTCCTCAGGCGGTCAAACAATTTCTTTAAATAGGAGAGATGATCCTCGGGCTCTTTTGACTTGGCAATCATGTCATCCACATACACCTCAACCTCTTGGTGCATAAGATCATGGAATAATGCTGTCATGGCCCTCTGGTATGTCGCGCCTACATTCTTCAGTCCGAATGGCATTACTCTATAACAGAAGACCCCCCATGGGGTAATGAAAGATGTCTTCTCCATATCCTCTTCGGCCATTCTAATCTGATTATATCCTGAAAACCCGTCCATAAATGACAACATTTTATGTCCTGCAGTGTTGTCCACCAGAATATCTATGTAGGGGAGCGGGAAATCGTCTTTGGGGCTCGTTTTATTGAGATCTCGATAGTCAATGCACATGCGAACCCGCCCATCTTTCTTCGGCACAGGCACCACATTGGCAAGCCACTCAGGATACAGCACAACCTTAAGAAAATTGACTTTATGCTGCTTCATGATTTCCTCTTTAAACGTCAGGAGCCACTAAGGTCGCCATCTAAGAAGCTTCTGCTTGACTGGCTTCGAATTTGGTATTAGTGGTAATGTATGTACTACCACCTCAATGTCTAACCCAACCATGTCATCATAGCTCCATGCAAAGACATCTACATACTCTTTCAACAAAGCTATAAATTCTGCCTTTGCTTGTGGTGATAATTTGGCACTAATGCGTGTTTCTTTAATATCTTCTGCAGTGCCGATATTGATAAGCTCCGTCTCCTCTTCCACATGAAGATTTGGACCTTTCGGGTCATTATCATGGAATAGAAACTGCGGTGGCTCATTTGCGTCATCATCTGCTCTATTGATCTCATCCTCCTCTCCGTAGGTAATAAGCTCTGACAGAATTTCTTGCTCAAATGTCGGATTTGTGATGTCAACTGAAAGGATCTCTTCTGATTCCGCACCCTGATGGTGCTTCATGACAGTCACAGTGACCTTCGTGTTCTTATATCGGCATTGTGCAACATCTTCTGCTTGCCTGTCCGGATCATCTAAGGAGCTGGGGGTCCCTGCCTCTGAAGTTGATGCTTGTCTATTTTTTGATTTTTTGATATTTTTTGGATTTTTTTTTTCTCTACTAGTTACAAATGGTTCTACATGCTAGCGGTTGTCTTGCTGCGAGCTAGTGAGACTACTGCCGCCTGTCTCACTTGCGCTCAACTAAAGTTGTTTTTTTTTTGACACTCACCCTCCAGGTGAGGTTTATACTGCCAATACCAACTAGACCTGCCTCCCGACTGACAGGAGATTAACTCCATTGGTCTAGCATCCCTCTTCTTTGTCTCATGTAGGACCATAATTGAAACCTGGTCCTGGGGTGGTAATGGTGATTCTGTCTGCGATGGTGAAATGACTGCCTTTCCCTTCCTGACCCGGTCATGTTTTAGTCTTTCATCATCTGTATAAACTGATCTGGGTTAAGGAAAAATCACTTATCTCTGAATCTAGACCAGATTCTGAACTAGACTACAGTCTGATTCAAATTTTCTTGGACACACCATTCTGGCGCACCAAACCAGAGCACCACTCTGGCATACCATTCTAGTGCACCAGACTGGACAGAGAACAAATTATCCTATTTTGCATCCCCATCTGCATGGTTTCCCGGATGGCTTTGAGTTTGATTCTTTTGATGCTGATTCTCTGATATTTCATGATTTTGCATGCATGATTTCAGCCTCAAATGATATTGTTTTCTAAGTAGTTTTACACTTTGTATCTTTAGCCCATGGCTAAGTTCTAGTAGGCTGATTGCCCTTTACTCCAATATGGAGAATCTTATGCATCAGCCTATGATCCAGGAGACATGGCTGAACCTTGTGGCATTCATTAGCATGAATAGGGTGTGATTTGGTGTGAGGCTATTAGCCCTTAAGCACAAGGTCCATAAATCTTCTCATACTTGCATTTTTCTAGATTTATAAAGTATGTTTTCCAAGTTTGCAAAGGATTTTGCATCGCACAATTTTCTGAAACGCATTTATATGTGACATTGCACTGCATAGATTTCTATATTTTCTTTGGCACATCTTTCTGGCCCACACAGGAGCATATAGGTGGCGCACCAGACTGGAGCACTAGTCTGGCGCACCATACAAGCACACCTGCCTGTTTTCTGTTACACACAACAGCTTTTCACAAGGTTTTTAGCATGTTTTCCGATTTTGATTTGCCTCTAGATTCTTCTGGTTTTCTTCCCTGATATACCAAGAAGACCCAACTCTATTTTCAGACATTTTCATGCATGTTAGATCACATTTGGCATATAGTAAAGCAAGGATGAAATGCACTCAAAGTATTTAGATCCTTGATCTTATTTATGCAATATTTTTGCATCAATGTTTGACCCATTATATGAGCGATACTTCTGAACATTAGGTCACACCCTACACTCCATGCACCCTTATTTTAGCATAAGACACCACTCACTTAGCATGGCATGGCATATCGCCCTCGGGCGTACAGAAAAGGCTGAAAAGCCGACATTTCATATAAGTAAACGAGAAACCCATTAAAAGACCGAATTTCGGGCACACGAGGATGCCTAATACCTTTCTTGTGCGTAACAGGGATCCTTGCCCATTTCTGGTTTGAGACCTTCTTTTCCATTGGCCTATTTGCATGATTTGAGTGTTTTAAGTGGTTTTCCTCGTCTTCCGTTTTTAAATAGACTAGGTGGCGACTCTTGCACTTTATTTTTAATTCTGCCGTGACTTTGCCGATCCTCGCGCCAAGTCTGAGGATGTCGCCGGCATGTTTACAGGAACTGGCAACTCCACTGGGGACAACCATATTCCGACTTTTGTTTTGGGTTTCTCGTTTACTTTGGCTTCTTTCCCTGCTCACTTATTTCCTTGCATTGCTTTGGTTGTCTCTTTGTAATATAAGTGGTGTCTTTCTTACATGCATGCCTTTTGTATAATGGGTGTTTCCTTTTCACATTTGCTATGTCACCACTATTGCACATAACCTGCACATGCTTTTGTTTGATAATCCATGGCTAATTTGCAGGTCTATTTCTCTTCCTGTACATGTCATGTCTAATTTGTATGTTTATTTCCCTTCTTGTACATGCCATGTTTAGGAGAATTAGAGACATGTTTGCTCTCCCCATTTGGTTAATGAAAATTTTAAAACCAAAATCAAAACATAAGGCAAACTAGTGACAAATTGCAAATTTTCCCCCGCGATTTAATAAACTTGCAAATAAAAAACTTAAAGCATATTTTGCATCTATCATATAGGGCATGCATCTTCTCATCTTTGGAGTCCACCTATTTAGTCTGCGAAGGACATTTCTCGATGTCTCATCCTATGGCTTTGGCGTGGGATGAAATATTGGGTTTGTCCCCCCTTGTCTGGGGTCGTGTCGGTGTTAGTAGAGAGTACAGCCTACTGCTTTTGCAGAGGACGAGGCCCCAAATGCTCCACCCGTTCACTACCTAACCTTTGGCTGGGATTTAAAACGGGGACCTTCATTTTTCTAAACTCGAGTCGGAGACCCATTCACCCCTGTGTGAACCAGGAGTAGACGGCTTGGTAGGACACCCCTAGGTTGCGAGGGAGCACATACTAGAGTCTTTCATGCATTTTGCATCTCATACCACCATAAACAATGCATCTTTTCTAACTTGTTTATTTATGTGCATAAGTTTCTTGTCTGTGCGAATTTCCTTAGCCTAAGCTCGAGATCTTTCCTTTCGCTGACTCTATCTGCAACCCCATTCTCGACCGCGTCTCCCAAGTTATCCGTCACTTTCGATGATAGCTCGTCCTAGGATTCATCCTACTCTTCCCAACCACAATCCGATCCTTACTCGCTCGCGATCCACCATGGCTCAGCATGCCAGCGAGACCCTTTTCTTTGTTGTTCTGGAGGTCCCCGTCTCATGATACTCTTCCTTTGTGTCTGTTCCAGTCATCACCGCTGCCTCCACTTTTGCCTTGGCTTCTAGAGGACCTCCACCACCTCATTTCTGTGTCCCTGTGGCTACCCCACCTTCGGGACCACCTGCCTGGTCTTCTTCTGCTGTTGGGGCCACAGTAGTTGAGTCTGTTTCTCCTCAGGGCTATGTGTTGCCCAGCCCTCCTCCCACTGCGGCTGTTTCAATAGTAGCCACCCTCAGTTTGGACAACTGGGATTTCAGCCTCCAGTTTCCTCCCCTGTCTTGCCTCCATCCTTTGGAGCCACTAGCGACGATACCGTCACCACGCAACTGCAACAAATGTCGGCCCTCACCCAGCAGTTGTAGGGATTGGCACTAGCACTCCAGCCCTTTTCCGCTCTGACCTTTCCGGCTCCCGAGTTGTCTGTGCAACCAGCCTTAGGACCACAGTTTGCATCCATTGCACTACCCCCATAGCCGTCGCCATCCCTCGTCTCTCCGACAATAGGGGTGTCGACACTACCTTTTGTTACACCTGCACAGCACCCACCACAGCATACATCCCTCCTATCTGGTGGCCAGCCCCTTAGGCCGGCGGGAGTACAGCCCTCCGTGAGCATTGCATCGGAGACCATTCCAGTCCAACAGCTCTTGCTCCCACACTCGGCACCAGTTGTTGCACCACCCCCTTGCATTGTCCTCCCCCTTTTACCACACACAAGGTTCATCTTTTATCCCACGGCACACTGCACCCATGCACAGGTACACTAGCCATCCTGCCGTAGCACTAGACGACGGATTGGTGCATCCGGAGGAGCCCTTAGGGGCGACCCATACAGTGTACGCGGCACCCTCCTCTACTGCACAATCCACAGCTGCAGTAGCTCCGGATGCTCTCCTTGCGAGAGTAAATGATCTGAAGCGCACTCTCCGACAAGTGCAGGGCAGGGACTGCTAGTCCTATCAATTCCTGGACCTCTGTTATTTCCCAGAGGCGACTCTCCCCTCGAATTTCCAAATCCCGGAATTTGACAAATATAATGGTAGGGGCTACTCAATTGCCCACCTTAAAGCCTATTGCGCAGACCTCGCTCAACTCCAAGCTGACGAAAGGTTATTGATGCACCTGTTCCTGTAGACACCCTAAATTTCCAATTTTGCAGGATGAGGATCTGGTGGCTGAGCTTGAACCTTGGTTGAGCCCATTTGGGGCCACAAACCCTCATTAGGCCATTTAATTCATGGAGACCCAATTGGGCCCGTGAAAGCCGACTTAGGCCCATGAAGCCCGTTCAGGCCTGTTGTAAATATGTCTTGAATTATGTTTTTGTTTCAGGGTTGTTTGGTCATTTGACCATTTGGGTGCTCTAGTATTTAAGTAGGCTAAGGCACAGATTATGTAATCTCTTTGGTCATTCGTGTAACCCTATTTTAGACTCCAATTGAATAGAGAGAACTC
>JAMKQA010026193.1:0-14587 GCA_024699735.1 Posidonia australis
GAGTTTTCATGTTTTGGTTTTCCTTGTCTTCCATAATAGATTAGGTGGCGACTCCGTTTTATTTTGCTTTTTCGACGTGATTTTGCCGACCGATTTCGCATTCATTTGCGGAATCTCCTCGCCGGCATGGTTACAGTATGAATTTTGCACATTAAACCCTAAACTCTTAAGAAATTACCAATGTGCAATTTTCACACTTCTCAGTGCTACATTTTCTTTTAATCCATCATCTACATACTAAGATAGAGGCACTGAAATATACTTTAATCAAGATTTCTCCCTTTTTCGTGAATTTTGCATTTTAGCCCTTGATCTTGCTCTTTAACATGTTTACATCGTTTTCTCGTATTTAAGACTTTGTTCCTTCCATGTTTTCTTGTAAATAACATTTTCTTGACATTTTGCATACATTTTGGTAAACCTTAGACCATGCATCATGCACATGCACACATTTATCACATCTGGCCATGGAAATGACCAAATTGACCATTACCACCAATTCATGCACATGCATGTTAGTTCTTGCATTAAGTCATGCATACTCTTTATATAAGTCATTCCTTAGCATCTTTTACACATTCAAGCCTATTTTCATGCATTCTACATAGTTTTCACTGCATTTGTACATCATTCCATCCTTTTTGAGTAAACCTGCATCCCATGTGTTTTTCGGTGGATTTTTCTCCAACCCGTTTTCAGATTCCTACGCTTGATATTTGGTTTGACTCCCTTTATTCCATATTTTCGGATTTTTTGATTTAATTGGGATTTCATTGCCTGAGGACATACACTAACTAACCTAAAGTTCCACATTGGCCAACTTGCAGATAATTTCCCTTTTTTGATTTTTATGACATTTTCCATGATTCTGATGACTTGGGTTGACCGCACTTTTGACCTTTTTGATATTGATATGGTTTCCCAAGACATTCTTTCCAAAAATACTGTCATTTTATGTGATTTTCTTCACATGTCACCATTTGCCTGTTTTGCGCAGACTTCTTTGCAATTTTTTCATCTTGATTTCCATGATGTTTTCTATGATTCTGATGATTTGAGTTGGTTGCATTTTTTATTCTCTTGAGGTCAATATGATTTCCCAAGCCATTCTCATCAAAAATCTCATCATTTCATGTGATTTTCTTTATTGTGTCGTGTTTCATGATTTCATCATTTCGTGTGAATTTCATCGCAGTTTGTGCATACCATCTTGCACATCCATCTAGTCTTGACTTGGCATTCATATTAGCATGATTAGAGCACAATCTAGGCTTAGCACGCATTCATTCAGTCTCTAGCAATCGAATTGCACTAGAAAGACCGAGTTTCTTGGGAGTACGGGGGTGGCTAGCACCTTCCCCATGCGTAATAGGAATCCTTACCAATCCTCTGGTTTGTAGATATCTGGCCTTTTCATTTGCATCACATGCATTCATCTTTTTGTGGTTTGTTTGTGATTTTCCTCGTCTTTCCCATAAAAGATTAGGCGGCGACTCCATTTTTTTTTGTTTTTATCCTATCTTGCTCCTTCGCCATCCTGGCATGACTATGGCCTCCTCCCTCTGGTGCGACTCCGTGCCGGATCCTCGGGTAGGCATGGTAACAGAATTGGTGACTCCGATGGGGAGTACCAAATTTTGGCATTCAGGTTAGTCACTTTTCGCTAGCTTTTTGAGGCTTTGGCTTCACATACTTGTTTGTTTGCCTTGCTTGTGCTTGTTTGCTTACTTAGCGTGCCTTTCACACTATCTTTTACACATTTGCACTGTCACTACACACACATGCCATATATCTTGCCTTTTGATTTGATGGATGTTTTCTTTGCACAATCATGATGCCACGACAGTCGCACATGCCATGATCATGCCTTTTGCTTGTTGTTTGCTTGCTTGTTTGCCTTACTTGTGTGTTTTCTTCTCCTTTTGCATTTGACATGATTAGGAGAGTAGAGACATGTTTGCTTTCCCCTTCAGGATTAAAATAAAACACACGAACTTAGAGAAACAATTAGTAAGGCAAAACTAGAGACCAATTCGAACTCTTTCCCTTAGTTAATAAAATGCAAGTAAAAAACACAAAATCATATTGCATGATTGATCATATCGGGCATGCATCTTCTCCTCTAAGTCCACCTAAAGTTTGCGAAGGACAATTTTAGTAGCCCGTTCTATAGCTTTGGCGTAGGGCGTGTTGTTAGTTTGTCCCCCCGTTGTCTGGGGTCGTGTCAGTGTTAGTAGAGGGTACAACTCCATGCTATTGTAAGAGATGAGGCTACAAACGCACCACCTATTCACTGCCTGCACTTTGGCCAAGATTTAGAACGGGGACCTTTACTTTCTAGCCTGAGTCGGAGACCCATTTACCCATATGTGATCCCAGAGTAGATGGCCTTTTAGGAAACACTTAGTTGGTGAGAGAGAGCATAGTAGTTGCATCCATTTACATGAATTCCATTCACACTACCTTAATAACTGCATCTTGTTGCTGGTTTTAACAGTAGTAGTTTTCTTCTTCTTTTTCAGGTCGAGCGTGAGTTCGTTAGCCACTGCTCAAGCGTGAGTTCGTTAGCCACTGCTCGAGCGTTCCTACCTTGATTCCCTTGTTTTCGATGCTTCGTTGTTGATCATCTTTTCTCGAGTTATTCGTCACTTTGATGATAGCTCGTCCTAGGGTTCAACCCCTCATTTTCCACCGTAGTCCCATTCACACTTGTTCCCAGTCAGCCATAGCCCAGCGCATTAGCGAGTCTCTTTCCATTACTGTTGCTCAAGAGGGCAATCCATTTTCAGTCCCTCCTAGCCTCACTGTGACTTCAGTTGTTCACTCTGTCCCCTTCATGCATCATAGACGTTCTGTCCCCTACACCAAAGAACATCCACAGACCATGGCTAGTCTGGAGCCAGGCACTTAGTCTATCTCAGTGACCCCTGCTCGGGTTCCAGATGTATCACTAACGGCCTCACACTCTCAAGGTTCTTTCTCCTTTAGCACTCAGCCCACTATGGCGACATCCCTTGTGGGTTCCCTACCTCTAGGGCAACCTTTATCCGTCTCGTCTTTGACATCTGGACCTTTGACTGTGCCACCCCTCACCTTCCCTAAGGGAACTCCTATCGCATAGGCAGAATATCTATTGGCCCTCGCCCCGAAGATCGAGGGCATGGCCTTTGCTATCCAGTCAACTATAGACCCCACTATTCCTGAGGTTCCCCGGAAGCCTGCCCCGGTGTTCCAGGCATCACCTTCTGCACCACCACCTCAACCCTCACCCCAACTCCTCACTGCACCCACGTTAGGTGTGACACCACTACCTCAAACACCCCACTTCACTTCACAGCATTCCACTCCAGCATCTAGTGGCCAACCTCTCTGGTTGGCTAAAGTACATCATCCACAGAGCCTACAGCTTGGCGTCGTACCGCTGCAGCAGCTGTTACTCCCACATTTAGCACCCACTGCCACACAACTCTCTGCTTATCCTCCTCTCACACACCATCAGGTTCAAGCACCTTCATTGCACAATCACATCCATCACTTATGCATGGATATGCTGGCCATCATATCACAGCATCAGGTGCCATGATGGTGGATTCGAAGGAGCACTTTGGTGCGACCCACACAGCATATGTGGTCGTTCCCCTTGCTGCATCACCCTCTTCAGCAGTAGCTCAAAATACCCTCCACACTAGGGTGGGTGACCTGGAGGGAGCACTTTGACAAGTGCGGGGAGGCAACCACCAACCCTATGGATTCTGGGACCTCTGTTATTTCCCAAAGACGACACTCTCACCACATTTCCAAATCCTGAACTTCGAGAAGTATAATGGTAAGGGTTGCCCCATTTCACACCTTAGGGCATAGTGCAGAGATCTCATTCAGCTCCAGGCTGACGAGAGACTGCTGATCCACCTTTTCCAAAAGAGTCTCACCGGTCCAACCACCAAGTGGTTCACATCACTTGACATGGGCTCGATCAAGACTTGGAACGACCTCTCACAGGCATTCATGGATCAATATGCTTTTAATGTCAACTTGGTC
This sequence comes from Posidonia australis, assembly GCA_024699735.1. Taxonomy (NCBI): domain Eukaryota; kingdom Viridiplantae; phylum Streptophyta; class Magnoliopsida; order Alismatales; family Posidoniaceae; genus Posidonia; species Posidonia australis. Next base: position 4,039 of record JAMKQA010026193.1, read on the forward strand.
CTAAAGAGGGAGGACCTTGTCGCCACAAGATAGAAACCCCACGAGCCATTTGGGGTGTACGTCAGCCGTTGGCGCACCCTTGCATCACAAGTGAGAGATAGACCCTCCGACGAGGAGTCTATTGAAATCATTATTCGAGGTGCGCAGCTAGATGTGGGAGCTCTGTTGAGCATTCAGCCTGTCACCACCTTTCCATCTTTGATTCGGGCAGGTGCACGTGTAGAGAGCTCCCTTCGCATTGGTAGCTTTCCTATACTCGCCACTTTTGCCAAACAAGCCACATCTCGGTATCACCATGCGAGAAGTAGCACTCATAATGGCACTGGCACCTGTTACCCTAAGAGGCGGGATCCTCCCAAGCCTACCGTCGCATATGTAGGGTCGCCTGCCACGCCCGTCAATGTGGTGAACCAACCAAGCCCAAATCAATTAGTTTATGCATCGGCAGAGAAGGCCTCAGCGTGCTACACGACAGTACGCCTCACTTGTTGAGCCATTGAGTACCGTCCTCCCCAAAGTGGTGTCATTCCTGAACCTTCCAGAGGTCCGTCCCCCAACGAACCCTTTTCCGATGTAGTATAACACAAATATCCACTGCAATTTCCATCGCTGCACGGGTCACTCGATGGATAATTGCATGGCTCTTTGGAGTGCCATTCAGGATTTGATTGATCGTAAGGTCATCATCATTGACACCCAGGAGGCACACACTGCACCAACACCACCACCTCCACGTACACAAGCACCATCAACCTATCCTAACATTGTCAACCAGCCTAAGCCTACACATAACAAATCAGCAGATGCTGGAGGCTTAGGAATCCATTTCCTTTCTATTTCTGGGTCTACGACGTCCGTAGTAGGCCCTATGATCTGATCCATACTGTTGATGATCCATTTCCTACCCATCATTATCATTTGAGTTGGGCCGGTTTTGAGTCAGCAATCCTCCTAATTCGGCTGACCGTGAGGGCAGAGCGTACCACCACACTGTCGACCATGCATTCTGGGTGGCCCATTTGCCTACTCGCCTGACCCATGCTTACTCATCCTATCCAACATCCTATCCAGCCATACCACCTTTTAGTCAGCTCGATGTCGATGCCGCTAGAACTGGCTGCACATACCCCTTTAGTCATCCACCTAACAACGGACACCCACTATGTACCCTATGATTATGCCGTAGAGATGCACGTAGAAGTCACTAGGTCAGGGAGGATGTATAGGCCACCAGCGCCAATAGCCCAGCCTAATCGTTTAGCGTCATCCCTTCCTCAGTCAGCTACTCAACCTTCCAAGATGGCCCCTAGTTTAGTTTCTACCTCTTCGACCAGGCAGGAGCAGCCCTCTACTGACATCACGTCACAATTGAAGAAGGTCAAGGCTGACATCTCTATTTGGGATCTCATCCATACTTCTTCTGAACATCAAGAGGCCTTCTTTAGTGTCTTTCAGGCTACTCACATCTCACCCACCATAGAACTATCCACTCTTGAGAATATAGTGGGCATGATTACAAAGCCTCACGTCATTTCTTTCTCCAGTGAGGAGTTGCCTCCAGCAAGAGTCAATCATAACCAATCCCTATTCATTACGACGCAATATCAGAGCTTCTGAATTCCCCTCACCCTAGTTGATAACGGCACGGGCCTAAATGGCTGCCCTTTGTGCACAACAAATAAAATCGGATTCAAAGCCGAGGATATCATACCAGCTGGTTATTCCTCTCACCATAGGGCTTTTAGTCTTCGATGTTGAGTTCTATATTGTGGATCTAGAGCCCTCTTTCAATCTCTTGCTTGGGCGCCCTTGGTTGCACAAGCATCTGGTGATCCCCTCGACCCTCCATCGTATGGTTAAGTTCCGCTAGGGCAACGACGTAGTTGTTGTCATGGTAGAAGATCTTGACAAAGAAAAGGTCAAGTCGTTCTCCGCTGTCTCACACCAGGCCGTTCATTTTGACCCCAAGCCATCTGACGTCATGTTCTGGGTCAATCGTTTCTAGCCTGTCAACTACATTCTGGCTCTCCAGCGTGTCAGCTACCTGACCGTTCATGGCAATCCCCTTTGGACAATCAAAAACGTGTGTCACAAATGGAGATACAAGAAAGGAACACCACTAGGGCGACACAGTTAGGGAATCTACTAGCCCACTCAAGCAGAGGAAAGGCAAGAGTTTGAGGGACTTGGCTATGAGTGGCAGCCACATAAAGGCAGATATTCACGTGCTAGGAGGTACAAGAAGATTTTTATTCTGTCAGACCTCACCAATTTTGTCAATGTAGGGATACTTGATCCAATCAAAGCCAGGCCACTATGGAAAAGAGCCGACGTCAAATTGTGCAACCACAGCCTCAACTACCTGCAGTCACTTTGATAACATCAGTCACCACCCCAACATCGAGCCCAGCAATGATAGTCCTACAAGCAGTTGTGTCAACAAAACCATCAGTGTAGTCAATCAATCATGAGCATCGCTTACTGCAGTCTTAGATCCAGTCAGCAGAGGTCTATGGTTTAGATGAGTTAGTGGTAAAGTAGAGTGCTATCCAATATTTTGATTGCACCACTGAAGAGGATGAGACAGTCAATAGGGCAATTCAGTTGAGTGATCAAGTCAGTGACATAGAGCTATTGTTCTAAGAGCAGCTGTTAGTATGGGCCGAAGATGTAGCCGAGCATCAAAGGCTGAGAAAAGGAAAGGTCAAAGTTACAGATTCAGAGTCAGCAACTCCCCACTAGCAGTCAGACCACTTATCCATCATGGTCATGGCTGGGTCACAACCAGAACCCACTAGATCATTAGAGTTAATCTCTTTAGAGCCGTGAAACGGGTCTAGATGGTACATGTAGTTGAAGCCTCACCTTAAGCAAGGTGCGGGTAAAAAAAAAGACCCTGAGTTAAGCTCAAGAGGAAAGCCGAGCAGCATCACTCCTATCAGTCAGCAACAGGACAGCCACTAACCAGTAGCACCCCTTGTATATACTATAGAAAATACGAAAAAAATAAAAAACCCAGAAAACCCAAAGAAATCTGAAAAACCAAAAAAATCAAAAATAACATCACTACACAGCATTCCACTCCAGCATCTAGTGGCCAACCTCTCTGGTTGGCTAAAGTACAGCATCGACAGAGCCTACAGCTTGGCGTCGTACCGCTGCAGCAGCTGTTACTCCCACACTTAGCACCCACTGCCACACAGGTCTCTGCTTATCCTCCTCTCACACACCATCAGGTTCAGGCACCTTCATTGCCACAATCACATCCATCACTTATGCATGGATATGCTGGCCATCATATCACAGCATCAGGTGCCATGATGGTGGATCCGGAGGAGCACTTCTGTGCGACCCACACAGCATATGTGGTCGTTCCCCTTGCTGCATCACCCTCTTCAGCAGTAGCTCAAAATACCCTCCACACTAGGGTGGGTGACCTGGAGAGAGAACTTTGACAAGTGCGGGGAGGCAACCACCAACCCTACGGATTCCGAGACCTCTGTTATTTCCCAAGGGCGACACTCTCACCATATTTCCAAATCCTGAACTTCGAGAAGTATAATGGTAAGGGTTGTCCCATTTCACAACTTAAGGCATAGTGCAGAGATCTCACTCAGCTCTAGGGTGACGAGAGACTACTGATCCGCCTTTTCCAAAGGAGTCTCACCGGTCCAACCCTCAAGTGGTTCACATCGCTTGACATGGGCTCGATCAAGACTTGGAACGCATGGATCAATATGTTTTTAATGTCAACTTGGTCCTAAAGAGGGAGGACCTTGTCACCACAAGATAGAATTCTCACGAGCCATTTGGGGAGTACGTCAGCCGTTGGCGCACCCTTGCATCACAAGTGAGTGATAGACCCTCCAACGAGGAGTCAATTGAAATCATTATTCGAGGTGCGTAGCTAGATGTGGGAGCTCTATTGAGCATTCAGCCTGTCACCACCTTTCCATCTTTGATTCGGGCAGGTGCACGTATAGAGAGCTCCCTTCGCATTGGTAGCTTTCCTATACTCGCCAGTTTTGCCAAACAAGCCACATCTCTGTATCACCATGCGAGAAGTAGCACTCATAACGGCACTAGCACCTGTTACCCTAAGAAGCGGGATCCTCCCAAGCCTACCGTCGTATATGTAAGGTCGCTTGCCATGCCCGTCAATGTGATGAACCAACCAAGACCAAATCAATTAGTCTATACATCGGCAGAGAAAACCTCAGCGTGCTACACGACAGTACGCCTCACTTGTTGAGCCATTGAGTACCGTCCTCCCCAAAGTGGTGTCATTCCTGAACCATCCAGAGGTCCGTCCCCCGTCGAACCCTTTTCCGATGTGGTATAACACAAATATCCACTACAATTTCCATCACTGCGCGGGTCACTTGATGGATAGTAGCATGGCTCTATGGAGTGCCATTCAAGATTTGATTGATCGTAAGGTCATCATCATTGACACCCAGGAAGCACACACTGCACCAACACCACCTCCTCCACGTGCACAAGCACCACCAGCCTATCTTAACATTGTCAAACAGCCTATGCTTACACATAACAACTCAGCAGATGTTGGAGCCTTAGGAATCCATTTCCTTTCTATTTCTGGGTCTACGACATCCGTAGTAGACCCCTTTGATCTGATCCAAACTGTTGATGATCCTTTTCCTACCCATCTTTATCGTTTGAGTTGGGCCAGTTCTGAGTCAGCAATCCTCCTAATTCGGCTGACCGTGAGGGAGGAGCGTACCACCACACTGTCGACCACGCATTCTGGGTGGCCCAATTGCCTACTCGCCTGACCCATGCTTACTCATCCTATCCAACATCCTATCCAGCCATACCACCTTTTAGTCAGCTCGATGTCGACGCCGCTAGAACTGGCAGCACATACCCCTTTAGTCGTCCACCTAACAACGGACACCCACTATGTACCCTATGATTATGCCATAGAGATGCACGTAGAAGTCACTAGGTCAGGGAGGATGTATAGGCCACCAGCGCCAGCAGCCCAGCCTAATCGTTTAGCGTCATCCCTTCCTCAGTCAGCTACTCAACCTTCCAAGATGGCCCCTAGTTTAGTTTCTACCTCTTCGACCAGGCAGGAGCAGCCCTCTACCGACATCACGTCACAATTGAAGAAGGTCAAGGCTGACATCTCTATTTGGGATCTCATCCATACTTCTTCTGAACATCAAGAGGCCTTCTTTAGTGTCTTTCAGGCTACTCACATCTCACCCACCATAGAACTGTCCACTCTTGAGAATATAGTGGGCATGATTACAAAGCCTCACGTCATTTCTTTCTCCAGTGAGGAGTTGCCTCCAGCAAGAGTCAATCATAACCAATCCCTATTCATTACGACGCAATATCAGAGCTTCTAAATTCCCCTCACCCTAGTTGATAACGGCACGGGCCTAAATGTCTGCCCTTTGTGCACAGCAAATAAAATTGGATTCAAAACCAAGGATATCATACCAGCTGGTTATTCCTCTCACCATAGGGCTTTTAGTCTTTGATGTCGAGTTCTATTTTGTGGATCTAGAGCCCTCTTTAAATCTCTTGCTTGGGCGCCCTTGGTTGCACAAGCATCTGGTGATCCCCTCGACCCTCCATCGTATGGTTAAGTTCCGTTGGGGCAACGACGTAGTTGTTGTCATGGTAGAAGATCTTGACAAAGAAAAGGTTGAGTCGTTCTCCGCTGTCTCACTCCAAGCCGTTCATTATGACCCCAAGCCATCTGACATCATGTTTTGGGTCAATCGTTTCTAGCCTGTCAACTACATTCTGGCTCTTGAGCGTCTCAACTACCTGACCGTTCGTGGCAATCCCCTTTGGACGATCAAAAACGTGTGTCGCAAATGGAGATACAAGAAAGGAACACCACTAGGGCGACACGGTTAGGGAATCTGCTAGCCCATTCAGGCAGAGGAAAGGCGAGAGTTTGAGGGACTTGGCTATGAGTGGCAGCCACATAAAGGCGGATATTCACGTGCCAGGAGGTACAAGAAGATTTCTATTCTGTCGAACCTCACCAATTTTGTCAATGTAGGGATACTTGATCCCAATCAAAGACAGGCCACTGTGGAAAAGAGCCGACGTCAAATTGTGCAACCACAGCCTCAACCACCTGCAGTCACTTTGATAACATCAGTCACCACCCCAACAACGAGCCCCGCAATGATAGTCCTACAAGCAGTTGTGTCAGCAAAACCATCAGTGTAGTCAGTCAGTCACGAGCATCGCTTACTGCAGTCTCAAATCCAATCAGCAAAGGTCTATGGTTCAGATGAGTTAGTGGTAAAGCAGAGTGCTATCCAATATTTTGATTGCACCACTGTAGAGGACGAGACAGTCAACATGGCAATTCAGTTGAGTGGTCAAGTCAGTGACATAGAGCTATTGTTCTAAGAGCAACTGTTAGTATGGGCCGAAGATGTAGTCGAGCATCAAAGGCTGAGAAAAGGAAAGGTCAAAGTTACAGATTCAGAGTCAGCAACCCCCCACTAGCAGTCAGACCACTTATCCATCATGGTCATGGCTGGGTCACAACCAGAACCCACTAGATCATTAGAGTTAATCTCTTTGGAGTCGTGAGGCGGGTCTAAATGGTACATGTAGTTGAAGCCTCACCTTAAGCAAGGTGAGGGTCAAAAAAAAAGACCCTGAGTTAAGCTCAAGAGGAAAGCCGAGCAGCATCACTCCTATCTGTCAGCAACAGGACAGCCACTAGCCAGTAGCACCCCTTGTATATACTATAGAAAATACAAAAAAAATAAAAAAACCCAGAAAACCCAAAGAAATTAGAAAAACCAAAAAAATAAAAAATAACATCAAGAGCCGAGAAACAGAGCAACTCGGCCAGTCAACGGACCCCACGGTCCAAGAGCTAGAGGTCACGTAATGTAGATACAAGAATACCAAAGTCAGTGTGACCATCATGAAGAATCATCAGGGGTAGAAATCAGAGCACATCCTCTCCTTCGATGTCACTGACCCCACCTTCAAAGAGGAAATCCTATCAGAGCTCATCGCTTATGAGGAAGAAGATGATGACATGAATGAAGACAGTGAGACACCCGAATTCTCGCCCTACGACAATGATCCAGAGGGGCCGAATATGCATGTCGAGGAAGAAACTGAATGGGTCAACATCGGTACCACAGAAGATGTCAAGGAGGTACCTATCAGTGCTAAGCTATCACCACAGGCCATGGCAGATTTCATAGCATTTCTAAAAAAATACACAGATGTCTTCGCCTGGAGTTACGACAATATGGTTGACCTGGATGTCGAAGTAGTGGTGCACACATTACCCCTGTAGCCTAACGAAAGGCCAATCAAGTAAAAACTCAGGAGATGGCGACCTCAATGGATCTTGAAGCTCAAGAAAGAAATCATGAAGCAGCACAAGGTGAACTTCCTCAAGGTAGAGTTGTACCTAGAATGGCTAGCAAATATTGTCCCAATGCCAAAGAAAGATAGGAAGGTCCATTTGTGCATCAACAACAAAGACCTCAATAAGGCGAGCCCCAAAGACGATTTCCCACTTCCTCAAATAGATGTCTTGCTAGACAACATAGTCGGACACAATATGTTATCATTTATGGATGGTTTCTCGGGGTACAGCCAGATCAGAATGGCTGAGGAGGATATGGAGAAGATATCCTCCATCACTCCCTAGGAAATTTTCTGCTACCGTGTGATGCCATTTGGGCTCAAGAAAGCCGACACTACTTATCAAAGGGCAATGATTGCACTTTTCCATGACCTCATGCATCAGAAAATAGAAGTCTATGTAGACGATATGATTGCCAAGTCCAAAGAGCCTGAGGAGCACCTGGCCTGTTTGAAAAAGTTGTTTGATCACCTCATAAAATACAAACTCCGTCTTAACCCCAACAAATGCATATTTGGGATGTCTTATGGTAAGCTTCTGGGACACATCATAGGTCAAAGGGGAATCGAGGTCAACCCTAGTGAAGCAAGAGCCAGCATTGATATGCCTCCCCCTGCATCCGAGAAGGAAGTTTGGAGCTTATTGGGCCGATTACAGTATATCAGCCGGTTCATTGCACAGCTTACCCCCATCTGTGAGCCTATCTTCAAGCTGCCAAGAGAGAACGCGCAGGTCCACTAGAATGAGGAATGTCAAGCTACATTCAACAAAATCAAGTAGCTCCTTACAAAACCTCCCGTCTTGGTTCCACCCACACCAGGACGACCTCTGTTGCTATATCTCTCCACATCCCAACACTCCGTGGGCGTAGTCCTTGGACAGCACGATGAGGCGGAACGTAGGGAGAGAGCCATCTACTACTTGAGCAAGAAGTTCAACGATTGTGAAGCCAGGTACAATCCCATTGAGAAGATCTACCTATCCCTTGTCTGGGCCACCCAACGCCTCAAGCACTATATGATGGCGTATCTAGTCCTTCTCTTATGCTAACATGATCCCATGAAGTACTTGTTCCAAAAGCCAGCATTCGTGGGACGATGTGTGAAATGGCAGGTGATGCTATCCTAGTACGACATTACATTTGTCACACAGAAATCTATGAAGGGGCAAGCAGTAGTGGACCACCTAGCCGACTTACCACTACCAGAATATGAGCCATTGCAGACGTAGTTCCCGGATGAAGACATCCTGTTCACCATGGGAGATTAAGATTCTAAGGAGCTAGAAGATAGGTCCTAGTCTCATCTATACTTTGATGGAGCAGTCAACAAGAGGGGTAGAGGAATTGACGTGGTATTATCGACACCACAGGACAAATGACCCCTTTCTCTACAAAGCTCACTTTCGAGTGCACCAACAATGAAGCCGAGTACGAGGCATGCATCATGGGACTGCAAATCACATTAGAACATGGTGCACGAAAGCTACAAGTGCATGGGGATGCCATGTTAGTCATATCCCAGATCAATGGTGACTGGAAAACCAAAGATCCAAAGCTTGTGCCATATCACGAGTATCTCCTATAGCTCGTCAAGGAGTTCGAAGAAGTGCACTTTTCCTTCATGAGTAGAGCCAAAAATTCCTACACAGATGCACTGGCAACCCTTGCCTCCTGTCTCTCAATACCTGAAGAGTGCACAGTCGATGTATCAATTACTCGAGCATGATAGCCCATCCATTGCATGATCATAGAGGAAGCAGTTCCCTGGTATCACGACATCAAAACCTTCCTAGAATCAGGTGATCTCCCAACAGACACATCGGCAGCCGATAAGAAGACCATGGCACACCCGGTGTCAAGATACATGTTGGGTGAAGGGCATCTATACAGAAAATCATATAACCATATGCTTTTGCGATGTGTCGAGAAGAAGGAGGCCGATAACTTGATGCTTGAAATCCACGTCAAGACATGTGGTCCCCATATGAATGTGTTGTAAATATGTCTTGAATTATATGTTTTTGTTTCAGGGTTAGTTTGGTCATTTGACCATTTAGGTGCCCTAGTATTTAAGTAGGCTAAGGCATAGATTATGTAACCTCTTTGGTTATTCATGTAACCCTATCTTAGACTCCAATTGAATAGAGAGAACTCCTCCCTCTTCTCTCCAGATCTAGGGTTTCATGTGAGGTTCATCTGTGGAGGATTGGATGCTTCCTTTGGGGGATGGTATTCTGATTTCTCCTTCTCCACTCGGCACAACAAGTGGTATCAGAGCTTAGGTTCGAAGGAGAAGGAGAAAAGGGATTTGTGATTTGTGCTTTTGTTTTGGGGAAGAGAAGGGGACGTGCATTGGAGTGGGTGAAAACCCTAGAACGTGTGAAGGAGGAACGTGCACAGCAACCTGCGCGCAGACCAGCGCCAGTCTTCCCAGCACGCCCACGCGCAGACCAGCGCCCGTCCCGTGCACAGCTAGTGCACAGCCCGCGCGTAGACCAGCGCGCGCCAGTCTTCCCAGCACGCCCGCGCGCAGACCAGCGCCCGTCCCGTGCACCTGCACATCTAGCCCGCGCGCAGACCAGCGCGCGTCTGTATCCACCCGCGCGCAGACCAGCGAGTGCCCGCTGTTCCTGCACGGCACCAGCACTCCCAGGCGCCGACCCCCTGCGCGGCACCAGCACTCCCGTGCACTCTGCCCTACCAGCCCGCATCCGGTCCAGACTGCGAGTGCACCCGCATCTGGTCCAGACTGCCCGTGCACCAGCAGACCCCTGCACGCAGACCAGTGCGCGCATGTCCACTCTAGCGCACGTGCCCACTCCAGCGTGCGTGCCCACACCAGCGCGCGTGCACAGCAGCCCGCGCGCAGACCAGTGCAAGCCTGTCCCAGCGTGCGCACAGCAGCCCGCGCGCGTGCCCACTCCAGTGCAGTAGAGTCTGTTTTGGAGATCTGTTTTGGGGATTTGTTTGGAGATCTGTTTTGGGGATTTGTTTGGAGATCTGTTTTGAGGATCTGTTTGGAGATCTGCATTGGGGATCAGATTTGAAGATCTGATTTGTTTTGAAGTGCGGTTTAAGGTGGAGAGCAGTGTTTTCTGAAGATCACATTTTGGAGCATCGCCAGTTTGGTCCCAAGTTTCTGGGACGATCAGTAA
>JAMKQA010026194.1:0-12225 GCA_024699735.1 Posidonia australis
ATAATTAAAATCGAAAATCTCTATTCACCCCCCCCCCCCCCCCTCTAGAGAAGCTTTAGTATCCAACACCTTGTTCATAAAAAGGTTAGATAATGAAATTCTAATTATCCAAGTATATGTTGATGATATCATTTTTGGATCGAATATGAAAATCTATGCAAAGATTTTTCAATGATTATGCAAAAAGAATTTGAAATGAGTATGATAGGAGAACTGACTTTCTTTCTAGGTTTACAAATAAAGAAAAATAACGAAGGAATATTTATAAACCAAGAAAAATATACTAGGGAATTATTGAAAAAATTTGGAATGGATCATAGCAAAATAGCTAGGACACCTATAAGCACCTTCACTAAGTTAGAAAAGGATGAGAATGGACAAAAGGTAGATCAAAAATTATATAGGAGGATGATTGGATCTCTATTTTATTTAACAGCAAATAGACCAGATATAATGTTTAGTGTATGCTTGTGTGCAAGATTTCAAGCATCACCTATGGAATCACACTTGAAAGCTGTTAAAAGAATTTTAAGCTATATTCAAGGGTCAATTGATTTTAGATTATATTATCCTAAAAACACTAGCTTGGATCTAATAAGGTATAGTAATGTTGAGTATGCTGGATGTAGAACTGATAGAAAAAGTATCAGTGGAACTTGCTAATTTTTAGGACACTCTTTAGTCTCTTGGTTCAGCAAGAAACAAAATAGTGTTGCACTCTCAACAACGGAGGCTGAATATATTGCAGTTGGTTGTTGTTGTGCCTATATTTTATGGATGAAACAAACTCTAAGAGACTTTAATATAATATTGTCAACAACTCCAATTTTTTGTGACAATACAAGTGCAATTAATTTATCTAAAAATCAAGTTCATCACTCTAGACCTAAACATATAGAAGTAAGACATCATTTCTTAAGAGATCATGCTCTTAAAAATAATATTAAGTTAGAATTTATCCAAACTAAAGAACAATTGGCAGATATCTTTACAAAACCTCTTGATGAACAATAATTTATTAAAATTAGAAGAGATTTAGGTATTTGTAAACTATCAGATATAATATGAAAATAGTACACTTTGTAGCTTTTCGGAATATTGAGGGTATCTACTGAAAATTACTGGATCGACATACTGAAAATGAACAGTATACCGATTTTTTTACAGTTTTCTTTGGACAGACCTCTTCGGCATACAGAAAATATCTGGTATACCGAAATCCCCTGAGTCACTATTTTGGACACACCGATTCATGTACCGAAGAATGTTCCGAAATTTCCTATAACTGATTTCGACATACTGATTATTTTTTCAGTATACCGAATTAGTCGCGAATCCTGTTTTAAACCGAAAACCTAGGGTTTCTTCTCATTGTTTTCAATATACAACCGACCAATTCTCTCCGTCGAAACCCTTCCCTCTCCTTCCTATCCGCGAATCCCCTTATCTTTGGTCTCACACATCCTCTCCGATCCTTCCTCTCCCCTTCTTTACCAGTTTCTCACCTTCGTTAAGGATGGCCCCCAAGAAAATGCTTGCCTCTCACGGAAAAAGGAAATAATCTGAGGAAACGTCGGGAGCTTCCGATAGTCACTCTCAGAAGTATCGGTTCGTCGACAATGAGGCTGACCAAGCGCACCGCGAACGGTTTTCCAACAGAGAGGTACTCACTGAAAGAGGGAAAGTTTTTCATGAACTAGATTCCATTAAGCCACTGTTTGAGTTCCAGGGTTAATTCCTTTTTTAAGTTCCATTGGTGATAGAGTCTACTATCCTAACCATGTGTCTCAATGTTATGCCAACATGACCTATTCCTATTCTCTAGCTCATTCTTACATTTGTGGGAATACTATAGATTTTGATGATGTGTTACTAGGTCAATTGTTTAAAATTCCATCTTCAAGGACCGATATTACTTTATCCATTTATGAATTAGATTGGTCCTACTCTGAAATCAATAAAGTTATATCTTTGAACCCTAGGAGCACTTCCAAACCTAGTAAGATTAAACAACTCACCAAGCAATCACGTCTGATCGCTTATATTGTGGCCGCCAATCTAGTCCAAAAGAAAGGTCACCAAGATGGGTTAAGCGAGCTCACTTGCATGGCAGTCTATGCCATAATCAGGCAAATTCCGGTCAATTGGAGTCAAGTAATTCTTCATTGCATGACTCATGTCAAAACTAAGTTATTTTTTGGTCCTCCTCTAACCTATTTGTTTGAAAATTATGACTTTTGCCTCGATGATGAACCAAGCCTACCTGTTAAATCCAAGCCTCTAGGAACCCAAGTCGTGGCTAAAATGGAAAAATCTATCGAGTTTCATCGCAAAATTAGAAATCTTCCTGAGGGTTCCTCTTCTGTACCACCGAGAACCCAAGCAAGAGATGAAGATGCTAGTTCTGAAGAAGAAGCAGAAGAAGAGTCCTAGATGTCTAAGAAATTGGATTTACTTCAACAACAAATGTCAAAGATGTATCTTCATCAAAAGCAAATGATGGACATTCAACTACAACAACAAAAGCAAATGATGGAACAACAAAAGCTAATTTTTGACTTGATGCTTCAACAAAACCAACAACATCAAGAATATATGGAAAGCATAAAGAAACTCAGTGATCGAGTCGAGGCGTATCAAGATACTCTTCAAGACTATCACCAGGATATTCTTGAACACGTCAATCCACCTTCTCTTTAGATTAGTTGTTGTAGCATCACTAGCTTGTATCTTTACATTTTTGTGATAATTGGACATCTTGTGTAACTGATTTGGGTTATTAATGCCTTTATCAATGTTTTGATTTCTTATGTTTGTCTTGGTTAATTGATAATAATTCTATATATTATCTATAGCTCAAAGGGGGGAGAGTTTTTCATAACATATCATATCTTTTCGATTATGCCAAAAAGGGGGAGAAATATAGTATATATGAAAATATCAATATTAACAATATATCATATATTGAAAAAATTCATAAAGGGAGCTTAGTTTAATGAGGAGGTTATTAAAAATTATTATCTTGTATGTTTAGAACTCATATTTGATATTTTGATTTTGTCATCATCAAAAAGGAGGAGATTGCTAGAAATATATTATGTTTTGATGATTACACTTAGACTAATGAATTTTCTGTATATTTTCATGAAAGAAAAATAAGGTTGAAGAATTGTAATTACTTGAGTCATGTAAACTTTATGTAATATGTTGTAAATGAATATGTAAAGTTATACTTAGTGTAGACACCCCGATTTTGCAGTCACTTGGCGGCAGACTCCTCTAGAAGATGCTCTGGTTGCAACCATCACTCCTAAACCCTAACTCCATAGAACCATAATCCCACTTAGGCCCACACAAGCCCATTAGGCCCACACAAGCCCACTAGACCCACACTAGGCCCACACAAGCCCACTAGACCCACTCATGCTCACTAGGCCCACATAAGCCCACTTTAAATTAATCTAAGCAAAAACCACTAGATTAAAACCAAAATAAACAAAATTCACCTAAATCCACATAAAACCTTAATTAATTAAGTAAAATCACTAATTAAAACCAAAAATAAACAAAATTCACCTAAAACACTTAAAATCCAAATTAATCAAATGAAAATCCTAATTAAAATCAAAATCAAGCAAAATCCACTTAAAAACATTTAAAATCCAAATTAATCAAGTGAAAACCATAATTAAAGTAAAACCAAATAAAATCTATTTTTAAACCACTTTAATCCATTTAATTTCAAGGAAAACCTAAATAAACTCAAAAAACCCTAAAAAATCCTAAAGTCATTTAATTAAGTTTAAAAAACCCTAATTTGAACCCAAAAACTTTAATTAAAATCTGAAAAACCCTAATTAAATTAAAAACCATGTCTAAAATCTAAAAAAACCTAAATTAAAACCCAAAATTCCAATTAAAACCCAAAAACTTTAATTAAACTAAAAAATCCTTAATTAAAACTACAAAACCCTAATTTAAGCTAAAAGAACTTTAATTAAAATCCAAAAAACCATAAACCCCCCTAAAATAGTTAAATCCATAAAATCCTAATTTAAAACTAATTAATTAAATCATAAAACCCTAAAATGAAAAAAACCTAAAAACTTTAAATCCCAAAAGAAATTAATTTAAAATCTCTTAATTAAATTCAAACCTTTAAAATCCTAATTTTAAAAAATAATTAAACTTCAAAATCACAAAATCAAAATGTAATTAAAATCACTAAAACAAAATCAAAAAGTCAAAACAAAATCAAAAATTTAAGACAAAAACCAAAACACTAAAGTAAAACCAAAAACAAAACAAAAAATAAAAAAAACCAAAGCCCAAAAGGTCTAGTCGTTAAGCCCATGCATTCATTAAATCTTTCTCAACCAAAAAACTTAGAAAACAAAAAAAATAAAGCTGCAGTGTCATCTCCTTCTTCCTCAACGATCCCCACTTCCTCCTTCCCACGATCTGCCCAACTGCCATTACCTACGAACTCCTCACCCATTCCACCCCTTAAAGTTTTGACAACCGCACCAGAAGAAAAAAACTGGAACGGAGAGCGCCGGAGAGAGGAGAGAGCCTGAGAGCACCCTCGTTCAAGCCCCAGACCATCCAGCCACTACCATCATATCCAGAGCACTCCCTCCATCACCTTTGCAACCCATGAGCCTTGCTGGACCATCACCACAGTCGTCGGTCTAGAGAAGCGCCACCGTCAGGTATCGCTGAAGGACAGCCAGACTGCCATCCAGATACTCCTCTTCTTCCTCTGTTTCATTTCAGAGCATGCCTCTTAGAATCCCTTAGGCCTCTAGAACGCGCCACGGCGAAGCCAGGCTCCTCACGTGCCGTTGACCCACCCTCCAGCAGTGGGTTCACCCTGTCAGTGAGGTTTCAAGCCTCCTGACCTTAGGCGAGGCCCCCCACGAGCCTCTCCTTCCTTTCCCCCTCTTCTCTCCTTCTCCTCTGGTCTCCCTCTGCTCAGAGAACCATGCCGAAGCGCAAGGTGGGGGGGAGGCCTCAGGCCTCCCCAGCCTTGCCCAACCGCTCAGAGTGGACCGTCGCACCTCCGCGAAGCTTCCTCAGCGTTGCGCGCACCCCTCCGACCGCCGGACTGCCTCCAGGAGCTCGCCGGAGAGATCACCGGCGATCCTCTAGGGATCTTCGAATGGGTCTTTTTAGGCCCAATTTCTTTAGTTTTTGATTATTACTTTTAAGTCCTTATTTTATTACGTTTAGGTCCTTTTTTTGCATATGGGTCCAGACATTTTCACTTTAATCCCTGTAGTTTTAATATACTTTTTATTTCTTTTATTTTCTCTGTGAATTTTGCATATGACCCCCTGCATAGTTCATCTTTTAATTCTTAACATATTAATGCATGTTTTTATCACATATGGGTCCCTAGAATATGATTTCATTACATTTAGGTCCAGAATATTTGCATTTGTCCCATGTGGCTTTTACAAAAAGGTTTTCTATGTGAAATTTGTATTCTAAACCCTGAAGATTCTAACAATTACACTGATCATCATTAAAATTGAGTTTTTATCACATTTAAGTCTTGAACTTTTGCATTTTGGCCCCTAGAGTTTTTGAAAAGAGATTTTTTGTACAATTTGCATTTTAAACCTTATAAATATTCATAATTACACTGAGAATGTAAAAAACGTGATTTTATCACATTTTGGTCTCAAAATTTTGCAAATCAGTCCCTGAACTTAACCAATAATGTTTATGAACAGGAAAATTTACATCTGAGTCCCTAAATTTTTTTAAAATCATTAATGAAAGTTTTTACTACATTTTTAAATCACATTTCTCACATGTTTCATATTAATTGATCACATGTACATATAAAATCACCATTTGAATAAGGTTTCCATCAAAAAACCCTGTTTTCAATGTAAATGAACATCTGATTACATATTTTTGTCTGATTTGCACCCTATGTGGGAATTTTGCACAATAGACCCTTGATTTTCAAGAAATTACAAAAATATACTTTTTACTCATGTTACATCACATAGTCATATTTTCATTAAATTTTACATCCTGGCATCTAAACAAACCTATTTAAACACTTGTTGATCATAAACTTTTTCTTTCTGGGAATTTTGCAAATTAGACCCTGAGTTTTCAAGAAATCATCTAAGTACAATTCTCACTTCCCATTGTCACATTGTCCTTTGATCCATCATCTGTACACTAGGACAGAAGTTTCTGAATGACTTTTAATCCAGAATTTCATCCTTTTTGTGAATTTTGCGTTTTAGTCCCTGTACTTATCCTTTATTGTTTTACATTGTTTTATTGTTTCATGACCTTTTCTTTTGCATGTTTTCTTCTTTCCTGACATTTTTCATACATTTTGTCATTCCTTAGACCATGCATTGTCCCTATGCATGCATTTATCATATTTGACCACTAAATGACCAAATTGCCCCTGTGTCACCAATTCATGCACATGTGTGCCAGTTATTGCATCAAGTCATGCATAACCTTTGTCTACAGCATTCCTTAGTGTCTTTTACCCATTTAGGTACATTTCCATGCATTTTTGCCTAGTTTTGCTGTATTTGCACTTTAGTCCCTCCTTTTTGGATAAGTCTGCATTTCATGTATTCTTCCGTGGTTTTTTTTCTCCCGCCTGTTTTCAAGTTCCTTCATTTGATATTCGCTTTAACTATTTTTATTTCACATTTTCCTGATTTGATTTGGATTTCATCGCCCGCAGTAATAGGCCTCAGGGCCGACATTTAACCCCATCACGGATTATTTTTCCTCTTTTTGATTTTCACGACTTTTTCCATGATTCTGAGAACCTGGGTTGACTCGACTTTTTATCCTTTTGGCATCAACATAGTTTTCGGAGGCATTCTTTACAAAAACATCATCATTTCATGTGATTTTCTGCGATTGTGTCAATTCATGTGGATTTCTCCGTAATTTTTGCACATTGTCTTTCATATCTATCCAGTATTGTCTTGGTACTCACATCAGTATGATTAGAACACAATTTAGGCATAACAAACATTCATTCATCCTCAAACAAGCGAATTAGACTAGAAAGACCGAGTTTCTCGGGTGTACGGGGGTGCCTAACACCTTCCCCGTGCGTAATAAGAATCCTTACCCATCCTCTGGTTAGTAGACATCTGGCCTTCACGTTTGCGTCTCATTCATTCACTTTTAGTGATTTGTTTGTGGTTTTCCTCGTCTTTCCCTTAAAAGACCAGGTGGCGACTCCATTTCCCTCCCTCTCGTCCCGTCTCGCGCCCTCGCCATCTCGGCATGGGCTGTGGCCTCCTCCCTCCTCTGGCGCGACCCCCGCGCCGGATCGGCCCCTGGGCCGTTAGCACGGTCACACTTAGTAAATTGGTTGTAAAATAAAAGAAGAACTATTTCGGCATACCGAACCAAATCAGTATACTGAATCAGGAAGAAACGGCACAGGCATTGGTGTTCCGAATAAAAAATGGCATATCAAAGCAAAATCAGCATACCGAATCAGGAAAATTCGACACAAGCAACGAAACTCCGAAAAGGAATGTGGAGATAATGCTGAAGACAAAACGGCATACCATACTCAAACGGTATATCGAATTAGAAGGATTCGGCATATCGAAATAATTTCGGCATACCGATTTACCCGAGAGTTGTAGTTTGAAGACAAAAATGACATTCCGAAGGTTAAAACGGCATACCGATAGACTAGCCGTTTATGACTATTTTTATGGTCGTTAGACACATCTTTTAATGGTCCTTTAGCTATAAATAGGACCCCTACAAGTCATGATAGAATACACATCACATCAATCTACTTGTAACCCTAGATTATTGTGCTCAACCTTGTCCTACGTTCTCTTCACAAACCTGGTGTTGTAATCTCGAATTAAAAGCGCTCTGTGAAAGGGAATTCATCTGTTGTAAAGCTACAAGAAGAAGTTCTAGCTTCTCGGAGTACGAGAAGTGTAAGGAGCAAAGATTGGGTTGGTAGAACAGCCAACACAAGTAAGTGTTTTATTATATAAGTATAAGGGAAAATCTCAAGAGAGTCTTGAGGAGTGGACTAGGCCAGGGTTTGGCCGAACCACTATAAATTGAATGAGTATTCAATTTCTCTCATCCCCTTCCTGTGCATGAAATAGTCTTACTTTCAAATCTATATGATTGTGCAATAGTTACCTGTTTTAATTAATTAAAACACCTCATTTTGTTTAACTTATAACTAAAATTGGGAAAGTAAATATTTAAAATTAAAATTCTCTATTCACCTTGTGACCATGCCAGCCCGAGGGTCCGACGTAGAGTCGCGTCAGAGGGAAGAGATCACAGCCATGCCAAGATGGCAAAGGCGCAAGATAGGATAAAAGAAAAAAAAAAGGAGTCGCCACCTAGTCTTTTAAGGGAAAGACGAGGAAAACCACAAAAAATTAAATGCATGAGATGCAAATGCGAAGGCTAGGTGTCTACTAACCAGAGGATGGGTAAGGATTCTTATTATGCACGAGGAAGGTGTTAGGCACCCTCGTACACCCGAAAAATTTGATCTTTGCTAAAGGCTGAACGAATGCTTGCTAAGCCTAGATCATGCTCTGAACATGCTAATATTAATGGCATGACAAGACTAGATGGATGTGCATGATGGTATGCGAAAACTACGAAGAAATACACACAAAATGACGAAATCGCAAAATACGACACGATAAAGGGAATCACATGAAATGACAAGGTTTTTGGTGAGAAAGGCTCAAAAAACCACCCAGGCCTCAAGAAAATCAATAATGCAAACAGCTTAGGTCAACATAATCATGAAAAAATTGCAGAAATCTGAGTGAAAAAATTACAAAGAAGTCCACGTAAAACAATAAAACTTGGACATGTGAAGTAATTCACATAAAATGACGGTGTTTTTGCAAAGAATGACTCAGAAAATCACACCTGTGTCAAAGAGATCAAAAATACAATAGACCTAAATTATTAGAAGTGCATAAAACGTCATGGAGACCTGAATGGGAAAATTGCAAAGAAACTCACATAAAACAAACAAACGACAACATATGAAGAAAATCACATAAAATGACGGTGTTTTTGGACCAACTGCTCGTGAAAACCATACTGATGTCAAAAAGATAAATCGTGGGATCAACCCAAGTCCTTGGAATCATAAAAAAAGGTTGTGAAAAATCAAAATGGAGAAATAGTTCGCAAATGGGCCAATGTGAGCCTTTTAGTCAGTTTGTGTACACCCTTAGGCGATGAAATCGAAATCAAATCAAAAAAAGTCCAAAATGTAGGAGCAAATCAAATCGAATATCAAATGAGAAATTTTGAAAGCAAAGTGGAGAAAAAAATCTCCGAAAGAAAGGCATGAAATGCAGGCTCGCTAAAAGGAAGGACGAATGAGCAAATGCGATGAAAACTATATGAAATGGATAAATAAGTGCCCAAATGCGAAAAGAGTGCTAAAGGATGACTTGGACAAGGATTAGGTAGGGCTGAGTGTGAAAACTAAAATGCATGCACACGGATTAGAGATAAAGGGGCAATTTGGTCATTCTCATGGCCAGATGTGATAAATGCAAGTATGGGGATGATGCATGATCTAAGTAATGTCAAAATATGTACAAAACATCTAGAAGGTATTATTTTCAAGAAAACATGAAGGAAAAAACAATAACATGATATAAACACAATAAAAGACAAATATGGGGACTAAAATGCAAAATTCACAAAAAGAGTGAGAATCTAGATGAAAACTATATTCATAGCTTCTATTTTAACATGCAGATGATGGAGTCAATGTCAATGTGGCACTGAGATGTGAAAATTGCACTTGGATAATTTCCTAGAAATTCAGGATCTAAAGTGCAAAATTCACACATAAGTGCAAATATGGTTAAAATGGGAGCCTCAAGATCAATTCACGGTGAAAACAAGATTTTTAAATGTACTCTATGATTAAATGCAAAATGTGAAATGCAATGAGTGAAAAATATCCAGAATGTGCAAGAAAACATTTAAAACCCTAAATGATGTATTTAGAAATAATCTTAGGACCTATATGCAAATTGTATGTGCTCAAGAGTGATTTGATTGAATCCAGGGGTTTATATGCAAGATTTCAGGACTTGAATGTGATAAAAATTAGGCTTTTGTAATGGTCAGTGTAATTATGAGGTTTGTTAAGGTTCAAGATGCAAAATTCACAGTGAAAACTCATTTTTTAATGTTCTAGGGGCTTAATGCAAAAGATCAGGACCTAAATGTAAAGAAAATTCAATTTTTATGATGGCCAGTGTGATTTTTAAATCTTTTAGGGTTCAGAATGGAATTTCCCAGGGAAAACTCATTTTAAAATGTTTTAGTGGCTAAATGCAAATATTCAGGATTTAATTATAAAGAAAATATGGATGCAAGGGTTAAAATGTGATAAAACATGCATGAATGCATTGATAATGAAAAGTCTAATCATGTGCAAATTTCATAGAGAAAATAAAAGAATAGAAAATATTTTAAAACTACAGGGCCTAACACATAAAAGAGTAGGACCTAAATAAAATGAAAAAGGACCCAAATGTAACATCCTAAGGACCTAAGACTAAAAACCTAAAACTAAAGGGGCATGGACCTAAATAATTCTCTTTCGAAGATCGTCGGAGGCTCACGCCTCCTCCGGCGAGCACTCCGACGATAGCTCTGCGGTGGTCCAACGGCGGTGGGTGGAGAGCGACAGTTGGGGAAGCTTCGGAGGGCCATGGCGACGGTCTCCGGGAGGCTGGACAAGGCTGGGGAGGCCTGAGGACCCCCCCTCCACCTCACGCTCTGGCGAGGCTCTCTGATCGGTGACAGGGAAGACGACTGCGCGATGCAGCGGCGCTCTGGTGATTGGAACAGCGTGAGGACACCCGGAAGGCCTCTAGAGTAGCATGAGGAATCCTTCGGAGGCTTCGACGAGGGCTGGGGTGGCCCGAGCCGCTCCCCCCATCCCTTGCGTCGGCGGTGCTGGCTTCGGTGGGTCGTCGAGGCACTCTGGCGATCTAAACGGCGATGGGGCGGCGCGAATGGCTTCGTGGAGACGCGGCGGAGGTCCCTGGAACGACGACGGGAAGCAAAAAGGCCTGGTAAACTCCTACGCCCCTCGATAGTAATCGATAGTGGCAGTGGGGCTGGCGTCAACGACGGAAATCTTCTGAAGCAGAGGAAGACCAGAGAGAAAGAGGAGAGAAGAAGAAGAGGGAGGAGAGAAGAAGGAGTGGGAGTAGAGGCCCCGAGGGGGCCTCGCCTGTGGCCAAGCGGCCTGAGACCTCATTGGTGGGATGAACCCACCACTGGAGGCCGGTCGACGGCGAGCAAAAAGGGGGGTTCACCGTCGTGGCTAAATTCTATGGTCCTAGTGGGCCTACTGAACAGGAAAAGAGAAGGGGTGGGAGGTTACCCAACGTGGGTTGTCTTCTCCGGCATGGCGGGTCGACAGTGGCGTCTGGAAGTTGCTCTAGCGAAGGCTCTAGTTGGGGGCCTTAGGATGCAAAAGGGGTCGCGGTGGCCTGGGAAAGTAGGATTGGATTCTCTCGTGATCTGGGTGTCAAGAGGGAAGGGTTTACGCACACTGGAGGAGAGGTCTGGTGATCATGTCGTCTGTCGGCGGTGAGGAGCTTTTAAGCTCCTGCGAAACTCTGTTGGACCGTCGATCCCCCTCCTCCTTGGGTCAGCGCCATTGTATGGAGTGCGTGATGGAGAAGGAAAGTCCAGTGATCTCGCGGGAGGAGGATGCGCACCAGAGAATCAAGGATTGACTGCTAGGATCATCGTCGGAAGGCGGCTAAGCTCACCGAAATTATTTTTGACTTTATATAGTTTCTGGTTGCATTTTTGAATGAAATAGTGTTGGGCTTAATGAGCTTAAGGTTTTGATTCGAATTTTAGGGTTTTTGGTTTTGATTTTTTTTATTTGTTTTGTGATTTAAATTTCGGATTAATTTGATGATTTTTGATTTGATTTGGGAATTTGGATTGATTATTTGTGTTTTAATATTTTAAGTTGATTAAGGTTTTATTTGATGATTTAAATTTAATTAAATGATTTGTCTTGGTTTTAAATGGATTAAATTGTTTTCTCTTGATTTTTGGCTTTGGATTTATTTGATTTAAATTCCGATTTTGATTTGGTTGATTTAAGTTTTGGATTTGATTAGATTAAATTCAGATTTCATTAGTTTTCACTTGATT
>JAMKQA010026195.1:0-12319 GCA_024699735.1 Posidonia australis
TCCAAGCCCAAAGCTCAAGTGGGTCCCCACACGCACGGTTCTCGAGACAGAACCGACCCACTAGCCATAGAAACACACCACAGGGGAGAAACCAAGGGCACAACACATAAGGAAGAACCACAACCAAACAACTCAAACTGAATTAACCATTAATAAACCATATACAATAATTACAAGAAATTCATGGTTTATATAAAATGGAAAATTCCAGGCACAGATGTTACAGTACACAACATTTGGAATGGTAGTGGTTGGAGACGATGAAAGACTTAAGATCTATCCTTTCTATCTTTGCGCACTCTCAATTTCTCACTTCAAAAGCTCTCTAAAATTTTCCCAAAGTTTTTCTTTCCAAATTCTCTCAAAATTTTGTCACTCCTCCCTCTGGATTCTATCCTCTAAAATTCCTCTCCTTTCATCACCCTTCAAAGGCTAAGGTACCTGTATATATAGAGGCATGGGAGGATCAGAAAATGGAAAGAGATCCAAAATTGACAAGGTATTCCTCCCTATTAATGGTAAATTAAGCACAATAAATCTTAATTAAGTCCACGCACAGTCAATAGGCTCTTCCAAAAAAGGAAATAATTTGAATTCAAAATTATTCGAAAGAAGGAAAGTGACAACACAGGGAGGGCACAACTGTCAAGTATAAAACACAAAGAGTCCTACATTTTACATAAAATGCAGACCACCCAGCGTTTTATGCCCTCAAGTTGAAAACTCGACAAAATTAGCTGCCTGGTCAAAGATGCTCAACTGGGTCATTAAACACAGTAAAGAACACCTCAAAATAAGATAAGTGGACTTGTCCAAGATATGGAAGATCAACTTAAGTCCAAAAAAGGAAGGTCAGGATGGGATTGGAGGGAAACAGAAATGAAGCTCTAAAATGCAATACTATGAGCGTTCAACATAGAATGCTGAGTATTTAGTGTTTTATGTTAAATGCTGAGAGGCTTGCATTCTATATTGAATGCAAATGAGGCTACGTTTTATCGCCATAGTTTGTAAATGTACCCTCAGAGAGCCCTAAAACACTGAGAAAGGTCTCTATGGTTGTATGAAGGATGATGTGACACAAGGGTTGGGGTAGTGTCAAAACGAGATATTTATAGTAGCCATCAAATACAAAGTCATAATTCATTTTCATAATCAAGCATAATACAGAAATTACAAACTTACAACAAGTAAATCACATTTTCTATCCAAATAATTACCAAAAACTACATTTTTTTTGAAAAACGTTGCTTTGAACCAAATGCTTTTACAAACTATAGTCTTTTCATGTGAGGGAAAAATAAAAAACTGTAGATTCAAAACCATGATTTAAATCTTTGTGTCCTTTCAAAAGGGCCTCAGTCTTGGGCACAAATTTTACTGCAAATTATGCATTTTGGGTCATGTTTAGATAAAAAGAAAGGTGTCATTGATGTTTTAGTTAATGATTTTGATGAAAATGATGGTGAAGATAGTAATACTAGTGTGGAGTAGAGAGTGAGATAGGGTGGATCTTTTCTTTCAAGGAAAATACAGTTATACCATCTATAAACTTACATATTATGCAAACACTATTTAAATTTTAAAAAATATCATCTATACTATCAAGCCTCATTTTTAATGTATATATATGTCATCGAGTTTAAATACGTTAATATTTGAGTTAAGATAAACGAAATATGCCCTAACGTCGTTAGTTTTGAAATGTAAATGACTTTTTTACCTTTATGTCTCAACAACCACATAGACAAAAATTAATTTTTTTTCTCTCTTTTTGAACCCTAACATTTTCTCCTCTCATTCTACCTATCCAAAAGGTAAAGGGTAGGAGGGGTAAGGTTGTTTTTTGTAAGGGTAGGTTAGTCATTTTAGATTCTTAAGTTAGATTTTAACTATAGTTTAGCCATTTCTAAGCATACATCTAACAATAATGACATATATTGTAACATCTGTGTCCAGATTATCTAGAATAAATGTAAATAATTTTTGTAATCTGGATAATCAGTTTAATGATATAGTTTTGTGTTGAGCTCTCTTTATTAGTTAGTAATTGTCTCCAGTATTTTCTCCTATTGTGTGGTATTTTAGACCAATGTGTGTACCACGTGTGCGTGTGTGGGACTAGAGTGGGATCAGAGTCAACTCTACATAGTGTCCCTTGCCAGCTACTATGCTCTCCTCCTACTCGCAGCTTTGCACCATACCGCATCGC
This sequence comes from Posidonia australis, assembly GCA_024699735.1. Taxonomy (NCBI): domain Eukaryota; kingdom Viridiplantae; phylum Streptophyta; class Magnoliopsida; order Alismatales; family Posidoniaceae; genus Posidonia; species Posidonia australis. The sequence goes on from JAMKQA010026195.1 coordinate 2,213, forward strand.
TGATTCGTTGGGATTCTCGGTCCCTATTGATGGCGAGCGACAACAAGGAGGGCAGAAACTTAAAAAGGGAAGGAGGTGGAGGCATTGGATAGGAGAGAGAGAGAGAGAGAGAGAGAGAGAGAAGGGAGGAGAAGAACCTAAGAACCAAAAGAAGAAAGAAGAAAGAGGGAAAGGAAGAAAGCCAGAGGAAGAAGAAGAGAGAGGGGAAGAAGGGGGTGTTGCCGGCAGAAGAGGAGTGTCGTTGGAAATCCTTGATGCTTGGAGGGACACCGGGGAGGGAGAGAAGCCTATCGAAGGAAGGAGGGTGTTAGAAATATATTTTGTTTTGATGATTACACTTGGACTAATGAATTTTTTGTATATTTTCATGAAAGAAAAAAGTTGAAGAAATTACTTGTTGTAAATGTATATGTAAAGACATACTTAGAAAAAGGTTGAAGAAATTACTTGAGTCATGTAAACTTTATGATATGTAGTAAATGTATATGTAAAGTCATACTTGGCAAATTGGTTGTGAAATATATGAAGTATCAAATCTGACATACCGAAGGAAAATCGGTATACCGATACAGGAAAAATTGGTATACAAAACGGAACTCCGAAATTAAAGATGAAGAATCAAAAACGGCATACTTGAGAAAAGGCATACCGAAGCAGAAAAAATCGACACAAGCAACGGAACTCCAAAAAAGGCTGTGGAGATAAAAGCTAAAGATAAAACGGCATACCGTACTAAAACGGTATACCGTATCAGGAGAATTTGGCATACCGAAAGAATTCCAGCATACCGAATTGCTCGAGAGTTGCTGTTTGAAGAAAAAAATGGCATTCCAGAGGTCAAAACGGCATACCGATAGACTAGCCATTTATGACCGTTTTCTAGTCGTTAGACACATTTTTCGATGGCCCTTTGGCTATAAATAGGACCTCTACGAGCCTTGATAGGACACATCACATTCATATACTTGTAACTCTCTATTTTTGTGCTCAAACTCTGTCTTACATTTTCTTCACAAGCGATATTGTAATTCATATGTAAAAGTGCTCTGTGAAAGGGAAGTCACAAGTTGTAAAGCTACAAGGGGAGGTTCTAGCTTCTTAGGGAACGAGAAGTGGAAGGAGCAAAGATTGGGTTGGTGGGATTGCCAACACAAGTAAGTATCTTATTGCTTTAAGTATAAAGGGAAAAATCTCAAGAGGGTCTTGAGGAGTGGACTAGGCCGGGGTATTGGCCGAACCACTATAAATAGCATGTGTATTCGATTTCTCTCATTCCCTTCATGTGCATGTATTATTCTGAACCCTCAAATTTATATGCTTGTTATCAGTTGCGTGTATACTTTGTTATTACACTTCATTTAGATTAACTTGTAATTAAAATCGGAAAAGTTAATATTGAAAATTAAAATTCTCTATTCACCCCCCTCTAGAGAAGCCTTTCGATCCAACAATTGGTATCAGAGCGAGGTTTTCTAGAGTTAGATTAATTATCTACTAGAATATATGGCTTCTTCATCATTTAACAATAATATTGTAAAGGGTCAAAGAATTAATAGACCACCAGTTTTGATGGAATAAATTACGGTTATTGGAAATGTAGGATGATCATATATCTGAAATCAATAAACTTTGAATTATGGGATGTAGTAGTAAATCGTTTTACTTTGAGCTCCACATCATTTAGAGAATGGAGTAATGAAGAAAAACATCTTGCACAATTAGATGCTAAAGGGTTAAACATTTTATTCTGTGCTGTTAGTAAAGAACAATTTAATAGGATCTCAAACTGTAAGAGTTTCCATGAAGCATGACATATTTTAGAAGTCACACATGAAGGAACCAACCAAGTTAAGGAAACAAAAATAAACATGCTTGTTCACAAATTTGAATTATTTAAAATGAAAGATAATGAACCTTTAAGTGAAATGTTCACTAGATTTAATGAAATAATTAATATCCTACAATCCCTTGGCAAGGATTATTCTCAAAGTGAATTAGTGAGGAAAATTCTTCGGTCTCTTATCCCTGAATGGGAAAAGAAGACCACTACCATAGAAGAAGCTAAGTACTTATCTACTTATTCCTTAGAAGATCTAATAGGAAACCTGACTTCATATGAGGTTCAACTAAAGGAAAAGAAAAAAGAAAAGGAAGGAATTGAAAACTCTAAAAAGAAGAATATAGCACTAAAAGTCATTTCAGATTCAGAAGAATCCAAAGATGAAAATGAAGACATTGCCCTGTTAACTAGAAAATTTAAGAAATTCATTAAGAGAGGAAGATTTCAAAACAAATTAAATAAATCTCAAGATAAAAGCAAAGAAAAAGATGATCCACCCCTATGTTTCAAATGCAACAAACTAGGACATCTCAAAAGAGAATGTCCACTTTTAAGGATGAAAATTAATAAAAAGAATGAAAAACCCATCAAGAAGAAAGCCCTCCAAGCCACATGGGATGAGAGTGACTCATCTTCAGATGAGGACTCTACCTCTGAAAGTGAAAAAGCCAACATGTGCTTCATGTTACAGGCTAGTGAGATCAGCTCTTCCCTTAACATGGAAGACATCAACATGGAGGAACTCCTGGAGGCTTTTAACGAATTATATGAAAAATACAAGAGTCTAAAAGCCATAAACAGAAGTCAAAACCAAGAAATAGAAAAACTTACAAACAAAAATGAGAAACTCATTAGTGAAGGTAAAATTTTGCTTGATGAAAATGATGAACTCAACCAGAAAAATATTGAACTAAAGCAAGAAATCAACCATATGAAATATAACATAAAAAATCTAGAAAAAGATATTACAACATTAGAAACCAATAGCAATGACTTACTTAACACTGTAACCAAATTCACAAAAGGAAAAGAAAACCTAGATAAACTCCTCTCAAGTCAAAGACACTTATTGAACAAACATGGAATTGGATATTCAAAATTTAATAACATTCCTTATGAAAATGGTTTTATAAGAGAAACTTCAAACGAAAAATACATCTTTGTTGTAAGAAGGCAGTCAAAATGGGTTGACAACAATCAAACTAAAATAAATGGTATAAAAAGGAAACCAAAAATGATGTGGGTACCTAAGACCTTGTTGGCATCCTATGATGCAGGAAAATCATGAACTCCAAGTGGATCTTAGACAGTGGATGCTCCCGCCATATGACAGGAGATCATAAACTCTTATATACATTGAGCACCCAAGAAGACAGAGTCGTCACATTTGGTGATAATGCAAAAGGAAAGATAGTGGAGATAGGAAATGTAGGTAACTCTTGTAATCCCTCTATTGAAAATGTTATACTTGTAGATGGTCTTAAACATAACCTGATTAGTATAAGCCAATTGTGTGATATAGGGTATAAAGTAATGTTTGATAAACGTGAATGTACAATAATAGATACTAAAACTAACGAAATCATATTTGTTGGAAAAAGGAAAAATAATGTGTATAAAATAAAAATCTCAAACAAACCTGATAAGACTCTATCTTGCCTTGCATCTTCAAATGACGAACGTTGGTTATGGCATAAAAGACTTGGCCATGCCAATATGAGACAACTCTCAAAATTATCCAAAAGTGAACTTGTGATAGGGCTATCAAAAATTTATTTCAAAAAGGATAAACAATGTAATGCATGTCAGTTTGGAAAACAAATTATATCATCTTTCAAAATTAAAGATATAGTTTCTACTTCCAAACCGCTAGAATTAATTCATATGGATTTGCTTGGACCAAGTAGAACACTAAGTCTAGGGGGTAAAAGATATGTTTTTGTTATTATCGATGATTTTTCGCGCTTTACTTGGGTTTTCTTTTTAGCAACCAAAAATGATGTTTTCATTGAATTTCAAAAGTTTTGCAAGAGGGTTCAAAACGAAAAAGGGTTAAAATTTATTAAAATAAGAAGTGATCATGGAGGGGAATTTGAAAATGACGATTTTGAAAGTTTTTGTGAAATGAATGGTTTTGAACATTGCTTTTCTTCTCCAAGAACCCCTCAACAAAATGACGTTGTAGAAAGAAAAAATAAAACCTTTCAAGAAATAGCTAGGACCATGCTTTGTGAAAGCAATTTGCTAAAGCACTTTTGGGCCGAAGCCGTGAATATAGCATGTTATATTTTGAAGCGAGTTTTAATTCGACCGATTTTGAATAAAACCGCATTTGAACTTTGGTTTTGCAAAACCCTTAGAATTTCTTACTTTATAATTTTTGGATGCAAATGCTTTATCTTGAACACTAAGGACAATTTAGATAAGTTTGATCCTAAAGCTGATGAGGGAATATTCCTTGGATATTTCTCTAGGAGCAAGGCTTATAGAATTTATAATAAAAGAACATTAATAATGGAAGAATCAATGCATGTAAATTTTGAAGAAAACACTGAAACTAAGGCAATAAACATAGAAATTGATGATGATCAAGGGGCAAATGTAAATACATTAGAAAACCAAACTAAGGAATTAAAACTTAATAATGAGCAATCCAGTCATAAAGATTGGCAATACGTGTATGGACATCCCAAGGAAATCATCATAAGTGAAGTGTCCAAAGGAATCCAAACACGATCCAGTCTCGATCATGGTTGTGCTACTTATGCTTTTGTATCATCCATTGAACCCAAAAATGTAACTGAAGCTTGTGATGGTAACTATTGGGTAAATGCTATGCATGAGGAGTTAAATCAATTTGAAAGAAACAATGTTTGGGAGTTGGTTTCAAAACCTGAGAATAAACAAGTTATTGGAACAAAATGGATTTTTAGAAATAAATTAGATGAATCTGGGAAAGTAGTTAGAAATAAGGCTAGACTAGTAGCTCAAGGTTATAATCAGGAGGAAGGCATTGATTTTGATGAAACCTATGCTCCTGTATCTAGATTAGAGTCCATTAGGATGTTGTTAGCATATGTTAGTCACTTAGGGTTTAAATTATTTCAAATGGATGTGAAAAGTGCCTTTCTAAATGGATTTATTGAAGAAGAAGTGTATGTCAAACAACCTGCTGGATTTGAAGATGAACTCAATCTGGATCATGTTTACAAATTAAACAAAGCACTTTATGGACTCAGGCAAGCACCTAGGGCTTGGTATGAACGATTAAAGAAATTTTTGCTTGATCAAAAGTTTTTGATTGGTGCTATTGACTCTACCTTATTCATAAAATGGTTAGAAAATGACATTCTAATTATCTAAGTATATGTGGATGATATTATTTTTGGATCAACAAATGAAAATCTATGCAAAGATTTTTCCATGATTATGCAAAAAGAATTTGAAATGAGTCTGATGGGAGAACTGACATTCTTTCTTGGATTACAAATAAAGCAAACTAATGATAGGATATTTATAAACCAAGAAATATATACTAGGGAGTTATTGAAGAAATTTGGAATGGATCGTAGCAAAATAGCTAGAACACCTATAAGCACCTCCACTAAGTTAGAAAATGATGAGAATGGGAAAAAGGTAGATCAAAAATTATATAAGAGGATAATTGGATCACTTTTGTATTTAACAGCAAGTAGACCGGATATAATGTTTAGTGTTTGCTTGTGTACAAGATTTCAAGCTTCACCTATGGAATCAAACTTGAAAACTGTTAAGAGAATTCTAAGATATCTTCAAGGGTCAATTGATTTTGGGCTATATTATCCTAGAAACACTAGCTTGGATCTTATAGGATATAGTGATGCTGATTATGCAGGATATAGAACTGATAGAAAAAGTACCAGTGGAACTTGTCAATTTCTAGGACACTCTTTAGTCTCTTGATTCAGCAAGAAACAAAATAGTGTTGCACTCTCAACAACGAAGGCTGAATATATTGCAGCTGGTTGTTGTTGTGCCCAAATTCTATGGATGAAACAAACCCTAAGAGACTTTAATATAATTTTATCAACAACTCCAATATTTTGTGATAATACAAGTGCAATCAATTTATCTAAAAATCCAGTTCATCACTCTAGAACTAAACATATAGAAGTAAGACATCGTTTCTTAAAAGACAATGCCCTTAAGAATAACATTAAGTTAGAATTTATTTCTACTAAGGAACAATTGGCCGATATTTTTACTAAACCTCTTGATGAACAACAATTTATTAAAATTAGAAGAGATCTAGGTATTTGTAAACTATCAGATATAACATAAAAATATCTTCTCTGAGGCTTTTCGGAATACCGAAGGTATCTACCGAAAATTACTGAATCGATATACCGAAATGGAGGGGTATACCGATTTTTTGACAGATTTTTCAGAATAGATTTTTTGACATACCGAAAATATACGGTATACCTAAATCCCTGAGTTACCATTTTTGGCACACCGATGCATGTACCAAAGCATGTTCCGAAATCTCTTGTCACTGATTTCGGCATATCGAAAATTTTTCGGTATACCGAATTCGTCGCAAATTCTGTTTTAAAACCCAAAACCTAGGGTTTTTTCTCACTTGTTTTAATTTCTGGTTGACTGATTCTCTCCACCAACGTCACTCCCTATCCTTCCCATCTGAGAATCTCCTCACCATTGATCTCATATGCCCTCTCCGACCCTTCCTCACCTCTACTCTACCGTTTTCTAACCCTTATTGAGGATGGCTCCTAAGAAGATGCTTGCGTCTTGTGGAAAACGGAAGCAATCGGAAGAAACACCTGGGGCTTCCGATAGTCAATCTCGAAAATATCATTTCGTCGACAATGAGGCCGAGCAAGCTCACCAAGAAAGGTTTGCCAATAGAGAGATACTTACTGGAAGGAGAATACTTTTCAATGAACTTGATTCCATCAAGCCTCTATTTAAGTTCCAGGGTTTAATCCCTTTTTTATGTTCCATAGGTGATAGAATGTACTATCCTACCCTAGTATCTCAATTTTATGCCAACATGACTTATTCTCACTCTCTAGCTCATTCTTATATTTGTGGCAATACCATAGATTTTGATGATGTCTTACTAGGTCAATTGTTTAAAATCCCATCTTCAGAGACCGACATCACGTTATCCATTTATGAGTTAGATTGGTCCTATGCTAAAATCAATAAGGCTATATCCTTGAATCTTAGGAGCACTTTCAAACCTAGTAAGATTAAGCAACTCACTAAGCAATCCCGTCTTATCGCCTATATTGTTGCCGCCAATCTAGTCTAAAAGAAAGGCCACCAAGATGAGTTTAGTGAGCTTACTTGTAAGGCAGTCTATGCCACTGTCAAACAAATTCCATTTAATTGGGGTCAAGTAATTTTTCACTGTATCACTCATGTAAAAACTAAATTATTTTTTGGTCCTCCTCTAATTTATTTGTTTGAAAATTACAACATTCCTCTTGATGATGAATCGAGCCTTCCTGTAAAATCCAAACCTTTAGGAACTCAGGCAGTGGCTAAGATGGAACAATCCATTAAGCTTCATAATGAAATTAGAAATCTTCCTGAAGGTTCCTTTTCTGTACTACCGCAAACCCAAGCAAGAGATGAAGATGCTAGTTCTGAAGAAGAAGCCGAAGAAGAGTCTGATATGTCTAAGAAATTGAATTCACTTCAACAGCAAATGTCAGAAATGTATCTTCACCAAAAGCAAATGATGGACATCCAAATACAACAACAAAAGCTGATTTCTGACTTGATGCTTCAACAAAATCAACGACATCAAGAGTATATGGAAAGTATAAAGAAACTCAGTGATCGAGTCGAGGCGTACCAGGACACTCTTCAAGAATATCACCAAGATATTCTTGAATACATTAATCCGCCTACTCCTTAGATTTGTTGTTGTAGCGTCACTTGCTTGTCTCTTTACATTTTTATGCTATTTGGACATCTTTTGTAACTGAATTGAGTTATTAATAACTTTATCTTTTGTTTTGATTTCTTCTGTTTGTCTTGGTTGATTGATATTGATTCTATATATTATCTGTAGCTAAAAAGGGGGGAGAGTTATTTGTCACATGTCATATTTTTTGATTATGTCAAAAATGGGAGAAATAAATAGCATATATGAAAATATCAATTTAAAGGATAATAGCATATATGAAAAGGGGAGCTTAGTTTAAGGGGGAGGTTATTAAAAATTCTTATCTTGTATGATTAAAACTCATAATTGATATTTTGATTTTGTTATCATTAAAAAGGGGGAGATTGTTAGAAATATATTTTGTTTTGATGATTACACTTGGACTAATGAATTTTTTGTATATTTTCATGAAAGAAAAAGGTTGAAGAAATTACTTGTTGTAAATGTATATGTAAAGACAAACTTAGAAAAAGCTTGAAGAAATTACTTGAGTCATGTAAACTTTATGATATGTTGTAAATGTATATGTAAAGTCATACTTGGCAAATTGGTTGTGAAATATATAAAGTATCAAAATCGGCATACCGAAGGAAAATCGGTATACAGATACAGGAAAAATCGGTATACAAAACGGAACTCCGAAATTAAAGATGAAGAATCAAAAACGGCATACCGGAGAAAAACGATATACTGAAGCTGGAAAAATCGGCACAAGCAACGGAACTCCGAAAAAGACTGTGGAGATAAAAGCTGAAGATAAAACGGCATACCGTACTAAAAAGGTATACCGTATCAGGAGAATTCGACATACCGAAAGAATTCCGGGATACCGAATTGCCTGAGAGTTGCTGTTTGAAGAGAAAAATGGCATTACAGAGGTCAAAACAGCATACCGATAGACTAGCCGTTTATGATCATTTTCTAGTCGTTAGACACATTTTTCGATGGTCCTTTGGCTATAAATAGGACCTCTATGAGCTTTGATAGGACACATCACATTCATATACTTGTAACTATCTATTTCCGTGCTCAAACTCTATCCTACATTCTCTTCACAAGCGATATTGTAATTCATATGTAAAAGTGCTCTGTGAAAAGGAAGTCACAAGTTGTAAAGCTACAAGGGGAGGATCTAGCTTCTTAGGGAATGAGAAGTGGAAGGAGCAAGGATTGGGTTAGTGGGATTGCCAACACAAGTAAGTATCTTATTACTTTATGTATAAAGGAAAAAACCTTAAGAGGGTCTTGAGGAGTGGACAAGGCCGAGGTTTTGGCCGAACCACTATAAATAGCTTGTGTATTCGATTTCTCTCATCCCCTTCATGTGCATGTATTATTCTTAACCCTTAAATTTATATGCTTGTTATCAGTTGCATGTATACTTTGTTATTACACTTCATTTAGATTAACTTGTAATTAAAATCGGAAAAGTTAATATTGAAAATTAAAATTCTCTATTCACCCCCCCTCTAGAGAAGCCTTTCGATCCAACAGAGGGATCGTCGAAACCACTGAATGTACGTTTTCCCTTTTCTTCTTCTTTTCTCTCAATTCAAGCTTTAATTTTTTGATTTATGTTATGATTCTAGTTAAAAAAAACATGAATATGTGTTGATTGGCATGTGATCATGGATGAATGTAAATTCTAGAAATTTTCCATGATTTATCGTGTACTTTAGAAGATTTTTAGAGAAATTGCTACAATAACTTGGGATGAATCTTCGTAGTTTTTGATTTTATATATTGAAATATATGTAATGGTTTTTAATGAAACTTGTTCCAAATAGAAGTAGACTTGGCATGCTATTATATATGTTTTATGCAGGATTTGTGGTTCATCAAAGAGGGGTCCGCTTGAGGTCCTAATTCTGACGAACGAATGAATTAAGGCCGGGAAAAGATTTCAGAAAACAAGAAATTTGATATGCCAAATAAAATTTGTAACCATGCCGGCGAGGAGGATCGCAAAAATATGCGAAACGGTCGGCAAAATCACGTCGAAAAACAAAACAAATGCAAGTAAAGCAGTAAAACAGTAAAAGATGCGAAGTGTGCCTTCCTAGTAAATCGAGGAGAAAAACCAAGAAGAAACTGATCGAGAAAGCATGACAAAATGAAAGCATGATGTATGCATAAAACAGGGCAGTGTGCTAGTTTGGTGCGCCAAATTGGTGAGTCAATCTGGTGTGCCACCTATGTGCGCCTAGGTGGGCCAGAAAGGTGCAAGGATCAAAACAGGGCAAGATGCAATGCCAAAGTTTGAAAAGATGCATTCAGGAAAACATGAAATCTCTGTAAATGCATTCGG
>JAMKQA010026197.1:0-13778 GCA_024699735.1 Posidonia australis
GGGCTGGGGTTAGAGTCCCTAGTTGCTCGGGCACCAGGGCGTCCCTAGGACGTACTCCGTGCTTGTACCAGTGAGGGTACATTTTGAGGCTACGGCCGGGGCAGTTGAACTCCAGTACGGGGTGGTTCACCGCGGCACTGCAGTGTGGTTTGGTGACATGGAATCCTCACCAGCTGCTTCAGGCCAGGTCGATCTCCTATGGCCAGGGTGATGCGACTAGTATTAGAATGGAAAGTGTGGATTTGTGTGTGTGAACTAGTTCCTAGCCCGGTTTATGGTAAATTGTGCCTATGGTTTTTAAATGATGTTTTGGGCTAGGAAACTAGATGAAAAGATTGGTTTCTCTAGTGTCGAGAATAAAGGTTTATGAAAGAGCATGAGGTCTTGAAAGAAAAGAAAAAGAAAGTTTGAAATACCATTGTTTTCCATGTTTTCTGATTAAACATGTGGTTTTCCATGTTTTATGAAAGAGCACAAATGGTTTGTTGTTTAAGCAATGGTTTTCTTTGGCTTTTAGCGCTGTTTTTGGGGCGTGTACTGGGTGACATTCCTGTCACTCACGCGTGTGTTTTCTTGTCCCCTTGTTTCAGGTGCTAAGGTGTAGGAGCAATTCTAGTCTGGTGCATCTTTTCGAGCCACGTTTGCCGTACGCAGGTCTGGGTGTTTAGCATTATTTATTTTATGCTGCTATTTAATTTCTTTAGCTGCACTTGGGTAGTTCTTGTACTGTTGTGTAGCACTGGGGTGTTACACTTGGTCTAACCAACACCCTTGGTCTAACCTTCAGGCTGAACCTACGATGGTTAAACTTGATCGCTTCCTTGCCTCTACTTCCTAGTTGATCAAATACCCCAACTCTTTCTGCTCTGGGAAGGCCATAGTAGTTTCTGACCATGTCCCAATCATATTGAACACTGTAAAGAAAAATTGGGGGCCGACTCCTTTCAAATTTTACAAAACCTGGCTCCTTTTTGAAGGATGCCAATCTTTTATTCAGGACTGCTGGCTGACGTCGAGAGATTTATTTTATTCAGCTAATCCTCTGGCTAGGTTTACTTATAAATTGAAATTCTTAAAGCAAAGTTTAAAACGTTGGATTGGCCCGATTAGACTGAAAAGAGAATAGTTATTAAGTGACATTGAATTTCGTATACAAAACATTGATTGCTTAGCAGAGTTTCTATCTTAAACGAGGAGACTCGGAGAGAGAAACAAGCTTTGCGAGATAAGCACTTTAAATTTTTAAAAGAAAAAGAGCTTTTCTGGAAACAAAAATCCAGAATTCAATGGCTGAAAGAGAGAGATTCTAATTATTCCTTCTTTCATAATGTGGTCAATTCACATAGGAGAAATAATGCTATCTTCTCTCTTACTGTAGACTCTACTATGATTACTTCCCCTCTGGCTATTAGAGAGGAAATTGAAAAACATTTTTATCAGTAATTCAACAGTCAACAAGGATCCAGTGCCTCCCTTAATTGGGATTGTTTGGTTCCCAATAAGATCTCTGATCCTGATTCTCTTGAAGTACCATTTTCAGAGGAAGAGGTTAAGGCAAACTTAACTAGACTCCCTGGGGACAAAAGTCCTAGACCTGATGGGTTTCCTATATTCTTCTTCCAATAGTTCTGGGATCTGTTGAAAGAAGATATTATGCATATTTTTCATCACATTTTCACATCTAGTGATCTAGATACTCTCTCCCCCTTAAATCAGACCTTTATTGTTCTTATTCCCAAACGCTTAGGAGCTAATACAATTGCAGAATTTAGACCTATAAGTTTGGTGAATAGTATTTATAAGATTTTCACCAAAACTCTAGCTTCCAGGCTATCCCCTACTCTTAACAAGGTCATAGACAACTCACAGTGTGCCTTCCTCTCTGGTCGCTCTATTGGGGACTACTTCCTGGTAGCCCAGGAAACTCTACACTTCATGAATGCCTCTAAGATTTCAGGCTTTATTCTGAAGTTGGATTTCGAGAAGGCCTTTGATAAGGTTAATTGGGAATTCCTCCTTGATTTCCTGCAGGGATTAGGCTTTGGGGGGAAATGGATATCTTAGGTAAAGATGTGCATCTCTTCTGCAAAATTTTCCATTCTACTAAATGTCACATCCCACGGCTTCTTTGGAGCTGCCAAAGGGCTGAGACAGGGGGACCCCATATCCCCCTTAGTCTTCATTATTGCTACCCATATCTTGAATCGTATGTTACAGTTAGCATTAAGCCACAATCTTATTCAAGGCATCCAATTCCCTCACGAGGGTTCCCATGTATTAAACATCCAATATGCGGATGACACCATTTTATTCCTAGCTGATGGTGTTGAAAACATTGTGAATATAAAACGCATTCTGTGCTGCTTTCAATCTTGCTCAGGCCTCAAAATTAACTTTTCTAAATCTTCTCTTACTAGGATTAGGGTAGGTCAAGACTCAATTGATAATGCATGTAGACTACTTGGCTGTAAGTCTGCAGTCTTGCCTATCACTTACTTGGGTTTACCCCTACATTATAGGAGGGCCACGCGTAGGGACTGGTCTCCTGTACTTGAGAAATTGTCCTCCAAATTATCCCACTGGAAAGCACATTTTCTCTCTCTTGGTGGCAGGTTGACACTGATTAACTCAGTTTTAACAGCCATTCCTACGTATTTTATGTTTGTATTACACATGCCTAGGCAGGTTGAGAAAGACATTGGCAGGATTAGGAGTAACTTCCTTTGGAAGTCAGATCCCTCTGTCGGGAAAGGAATGCATTTAGTTAAGTGGGGTTTACTTTGTAGACCTAAATAGCAAAATGACTGGGGGATCATTAACCTCAGAAACTTTAGTTTAGCTCTTAAATCTAAATTAGCTTGGCAATTACTCTCCCATGATAGCCAAGCCATGTGGAAAGATTTAGTGAAGGTCAGATATATGCATTATTCTTGGCCTAGAGCTATCTTAAACATTTCCACTAACTATTGCTCTCCTTTATGGCTTTGCCTCAAAAATAGTTTTGATATTGTTAATTGCTTTTCTTCCCACCACCTGTGCAATGGGGAAGACATCTTATTCTGGGAACACATATGGTGGAATGACAAAAAATTAAAGCATCTACTCCCCCAACTCTTTTCTATTTGTAGATGAAGGAATGCCTCTGTTAATAAAATCTGTGAGATTTCTGGAACATACTTTAATAAGTTGATTGATCATTCTGAAGTCCAGCTAAATGAATGCAATATCTTGCAAATTCAACTCGATATGCTTGTACATATTATCCAATCTGCTACACTGGGGGTGGAGAGGGATGTCATATCCTGGACCCTTACTTCTTCTTCTAACTACTCTGTTAAATCCTGATATAATGTTTTGAATGATGATGGATTAAGATTCAATCTCTTTGAGCAAGTATGGCAGACCTGGGTCCCGTTCAAGGTTAAATTATTTTCATGGCTTGTTATTCACAATAAGAATCTTACTAAGGAGAACTTAGCTAAAAGAGGTTGGGTTGGCCTACCAAACTGTATTTTCTGCAACCTAAATGCTGAAACTAATAACCATTTATTTATGTTCTGTGAATATGTTCCCCAGATTTGGTAGTTTTTCTTATATTCTCAATTATACCCTAGCTTTTATAACCTGCGCTACTTATTTCAGCATAAACCTACGCTTAAATTTTATTTAAGTTACTGCGGCTAGTTTGTTTTGATTCAAGTTATTCTCTGGGTAACCTAGAAAGAAAGAAACAGCAGAATTTTTCGTGGTTCTTTTAAACCTTCTTATATTATTATCTCCGATATCATTGGACTAATGGGGCAATGGTTAGATTCTCTTTCACCAGGGTTTGAGAAGGAGGATCTGAGGAATTCATTATCCTCTATGAAAGCTACTTGGACTGAGAATCATACAGCTTCTTCAAATGCTCCTCTCCCTTCTACTGACTCCATCTTACAACAGACTGCTGCTGCTGATGACATGGGGCAGTAGTGTTAATTGTATTTCTATGATAGCTGAACTTAAATTGCCAGCTCCGCTGGTTGGTTTGTACTTATGGCATGAACATTGTCTTTACTCTTTCTGTGTTTTATTTTGTGTTCTCTAGACTCCTGATTTCCTTGGAATTTTTTTCCTTGGGATAGATTTCTAATACTACTTACCATTGCCAAAAAAAAATTGTTCTATATTACGTTTATGTTTGATATTTACTTCTCAAGGGTATATACTTAGAGAAAAGAGTTGTCAGTGAGATTTAGAGTTTTCATTCTAATTAAGATAATTTTGTATCTATATCGACTTCGATCGTCATATGCCTAATAAAATTGTATGATCTTTCTCTTTTTTTATACCTATTAAATTCAAGTTCATAAACTAAAATAATGATACTAGCAATTAAAGAAAAACAACTATCTAGAATCCTTAATGTGTGGTTGAGTAACTCCTTTATAAGTACTAGCATGCAAAGTATCTTCTAACTTAAATTTACAAGATACAAAAACAAAACACACATGAGTAATCGCTAAAAAGATTATCTAATACTGTAGACATCCCATATGCTTGCAGCTAAACCCTAAACTATCCTAAACTCTAGACTTAGCAAATCCCAATTCAAAACCTTAAACTTAACAAACCTTAATCCAAAACCCTAAGCTAGCCTAAACCCAAAACCTAACCCTAAGTCATAATCCAAAACCATAACAATCTAACTGTAACCATGCCGGCGACAGCCTCGTGCTTGACTTTAAAGACCAAATGCACGAGGACCAGTAAAGTCACGACAAAAATAATAAAAACAACAATAAAATGCGGGAGTCGCCACCTAGTCTATTTAAAAATGGGAGACGAGGAAAACCATTCTAAAACATTAAAACCATGTAATAAAACCAATGGAAAAGGACAACATGAACCAGAAATGGACAAGGATCCCTGTTACGCACGAGGAAGGTATTAGGCACTCTCTTGCGCCCGAAAAATCAGTCTTTCATGGGTTTCTCATTTACTTATATGAAATGTTGACTTTTCAGCCTGTTTCTGTACGCCCGAGGGCGATATGTAATGCGATGCTATATGCAAGTGGTACCTTATACTAAACATGGGAAAAGGGACTGTAGGATGTGTCCTAATGCTCAGAAAGGTCACCCGAGTGGTGAATCAAACACCAGTGCAAAGATATTGCACGGATATGATCAAAGCTCCAATAACACCAAGTTACTTTCGTCTTCACTTCGCTATATGCAAAACCTAAGCTACCTTGTATAAAAATAGATGAAAACAGACTGAAGTCATCCTCATATATCCAGGAGGACACCCAAAGAAAACCAAAGGCAAAGCAAACCAGGAATCATGCTAAATATCATGCCAAAAAGCTACTATGTGTAGTGAAAAAAGGCAGGTGTGCTTGTGTGGTGCGCCAGTCTAATGCGCCACCTATGTGCTCTACTAATGTGTGTCAGAAAAGTGTGCCAGTGAAGTGATATAAAATCTTGCAAACATGCATAAAATCATCTGAAAACGCATCAGAGACATCTAAACACCTGATCACATGTGAGTGAGTTTCCCCCCCTTCCACAAGGTCATAAAAGGAAAGAGGAAATCCAAGAAAACATGATATAGGTCTTGTACTCAAGGGCAGTATGCCTCACACAAGACTACACAACTCTACTATGATAAAAGCTAATGAATCCTAGCTATGCTATCTAGGTCTGGATCATAAACTGATGCAAAAGAACTCTACATAGAGAGTCTTGAAAAGCCACCAATTCACCAAATCCAGGTAACAAGCTAACTTCACTAGATGCTAAACCAATGCAAATAGGGTTATTATATGCTAAAATCATGCAAGCAAGAACATGGCATATCAGAGATCAAACACCAAAAAGATCAGGACTCAAAACAAACAAGAAAAGCATGCAAACTATGATGCAAAATCTACTGTTTGCATCCTATGACCAAGATGGTGCGCCAGCCTGGTGCCCCAGGATGGTGCGCCAGTTTGGTGCATCCCAGAAATCTTGAATCAGATTGTAGTTCGATTTCAGAGTCTGGGCCAGATACATGCAATGAATTAGGTTACTGACTATTCAGATCATTATTTCAGATGTCAGGGAACACAATCATGCGAAGTAATCAAGACTAGAACATCCATTTCATTCTCTCTTTTCTAATCATTCTCATGGGTTCATATGGACTGCAGTTACACATGTTTTCTTTATGATGCATGAGAATATCTAGTATGATTTAAACAATAGGGAAACATGACATAGGATGCAAAAGGCACGTCATAGTACAAGCAAACATTATAACAGCCACATATCAAACAAAACTTCATAAAGAAAGCAACATAAACTTCAACCTAAGCAAGAAAGTGCAAGTGAACATCCATATTACAAAGGGTGCAAGCAAATACCATCATGGCAAAGGATGCAAGAAACATGAACGTAAAAGTATTGTATCAATTAAATCTGCAGTATGAGCTTCATTCAAAAAGTCATGTAGAGAATATATAGAGCTGAAAAGGGAACCTACCTTTTAATGTACACCTTGGTGGCTCGATGTGGCTTCTCCTTGGTGCTTTGGACATAGCTGGGGATGTTAAGGGAGTGCTCAGGGATGCAAGGGAACTGATTACTAAGAGTGGGTGGACTGCCAAGAGAGAAGAAATGTTGCTTATGGATGGCCTTTTAAAGAGGATCAAGAGGTAACTCCTTAGGATGCAAAAGGCCTCGAAACTCAACAGTCTTGCGTAGATTGGTGAGGAATCTTCACAAGTGAAGGTTATAAGCACAGAAGATGGAAAGCCAACAGCTAACACCCTGAAAAGTGGCTATGCGCCAGCTTGGTGGGCCATAATGGTGCGCCAGCTTGGTACTCCATATTGGTGCTCCAGATCTAACTGCTTGAATTGTAAATTGGACCATAAGTTTGTTATAAGCTTAGGGTAACCAAGAAGCCAAATAAAGTTCAAATGAGGTTAGGCTTGCCGTATCCAAAGCAACACTTTTGGAGAGTTCACCTACGAGCGGTCTCAAAATCGAGGTGTCTACACTAACCACTTCCCATTCCATCATAACAACCTCTAACTACCTAAACAAACTCTAACCACTTCCCACTCTACCATAACAACCCAAAACAAACCATAACAACTCTAACCACTTCCCACTCCACCATAACAACCTCTAACCACCCATAACAACCTATAACAACCTCTAACCACCTAAACAAACCCTCACCACTTCCCACTCTACCATAACAATCCATAACAAACCATAACAACCCTAATCACTTCCCACTCCACCATAACAACCTCTAACCACCCATAACAACTTATAATAACCTCTAACTACCTAAACAAATCCTAACCATTTCCCACTCCATCATAACAAACCATAATAATCCTAACCACTTCCCACTCCACCAAAACAACCTCCAACCACCCATAACAACCCATAACAAACTACCTAGCCATTGCAAGTCCATAAATACCTTCCATTTGAAAGAGAAAAAGAGGGATGAAATGGGAAAAAGAGAGAGAAAAAAACTTGAAAAAAGAGAAAAGGCTTGAAAGGAGAGCAACCAAGGAGAATTACTCAGACCAGAGCAACCAGAGGAAGCTTAGATCAGTGAGAAAGCTCGGAGAGGAGGCAATTCATAGCTCAGGCCAGTTCCAGTCACCGTCTCCTGCGAGCTCCGGCAGTCACAAGCAGCCACATTCACTGTTAGCTCAGGTAAGGCTACTAATCTAGTTTATTTTGATTACATTTTGTTTTCTAAGTCCTCCTCACCCTCCCTGGACTCATTCCTGAGGAGAATCGAGCTCCCTGGCCGGAAATTTGAGTTCTATGGGTCGTCGGACCCATTTTTCCGACGAGCGAGGTGAGGGCATGAATCCAGTGTGTATTTCGTGTCCTGAAGGTTAGGAATTGGCTAGGATTCCCCCCCTCTTGCTTCTCCGCCTCTCTAGACGCCACGACACTCTCTCTGGAGGCCTCTAGAAGAAGTTCGCTAGCTACCGTCCACGTCGTCACCAGAGAAGAAGGTAAACAGTGGAATTCGACCGGCCATTTCACGAAGCGCAACTCATCCTTGAACATCTGAGGATCTCCTCCTACGTACCTTCGAGCCTCTGGAGGCACTGGATCGCCTCGTCGCAGCCATTGGACCTGAGCTGCAGCATCCGCCGTTGCTGGAGAAGACGAGCAGTAGTGAAGATCGTCCGAGAAGCTCACGCATCGCTGCTCCCTCCTGTCTAGTGGAAAATCCTCCTCTCCTTCCCCTTGATCTTCCTGAAGTGTAATTTGATGCCACGAAGCCTCAAATTCCTTCCACAGTTGACATCATCGGAGACGACGGCGAGCTTGATCGAGAAGGGAGCTCACGCAGCCTCGCTTCCAGATGGTGGGAAACACTCCTCTGCACGTCGTTGACCTTTCAGAAGCTTCAAAACGTCGCGCCGCCATCTCCAGTAGCCCTTTCTTCTCTGAGCCTTTCGCCGGAGTTGCGATGCCGACGAGGGTGGTGGGGGGAAGCTTCCGACCACAGGAAGCCAGATCAGAGTCGTTGGATCTCCTCCCTTTTCTTCCCTTTTGCTTCCCTCGTGTTTGGATGTCAGATCAGGTTATGGATCATAGGCATAAATTAGTCAACTATCAAGTAATTTTATATGAGATTTATAATAATTTGAAAAACTTGAGAAATTAGATGATTTTGTTAATGAAATAAAGATAATTTGCATAAATTGTTTGAAGAATATGTGAATAATTTTGATAGTATTAGTTCAAGTGTTTCTACTTCTAGTTCAGTAGCAAGAAAAAGATATAAAGATTATGCAATGTGTCATAGAACATATCAGAAAAAATAAAAATATGTAAAAGTAATAAATATTAACAAATTTAAAAGTTATTTAAATTGTAATTTTGGTTTTATTGAAGATAATGAAATTAATTTAGATTTTTTAAAGTTGTGGTCTATTACATATAAATATCTTATAGTCTTACGTATGATAAAAGATTTACTAATAATTCCGACGTTTATAATGACATTGGATTCTATTTTTTTACATGGAAAAGAGTCATTAAGTAATAAGATACGCAAATTATCAAATAAATCAGTAGAAACCTTGAATTTTATAAAAGATTGGTTCAATGCAGAATAAAGAATGTAGAATGTGAATTTGGATGATAAATTGGGAGATGATGTTCATCGATGGTTACAGTTGAAATAGAAGGTTCATATGAATGATTTTTTATTTATTTTGTAATGTTTTGCATTTGTTTTATTTATGTAAAATTTTGCATCATTTGTAATTTCATGTAACTGGTTTAGTTGTTTCAATAATTTTAACGATACTTTTAATAAAATATTAATTTTATTAATTAAATAATATTTATTTACAATAAAATTATTTTTCAATATTTTATTATAATAGGTCAAGCCTAGGCCTGATCCATCTTGTCTACCTTGATTTGGTCTAGGGCCAACAGTCTGGCCGAGCTCGAAGTCCTTTCCCTTGAGCTGAGGCCCAGTCCAATCTTTGGCTAAATTTGGTCAACTCAACCTGACTTGGGCCAACCAGCCAGGTTGGACTTCACATTTTATAATACTAGCCATGCTAGAGATTCTTTTTGTTTCTATTTGACAAAGTTACAATTACAAGAGATAGTACGTGCACACATAAGTAGATGAATTATAGGATAAAATAGTAATCTTGAGTTATTCCTTGGGATTACTAGAGTGGTTGAGTAATGATTCCACTACTTAAATAGTTGCAGGTTCAAAATTCCACTTTAATGGTGCAAAAAAGGAAAGAATCCATCCTTATTTGAATAATAATACACAATCATACCTTCGATCCTCTACGTAGAGGCAACATCAGGGGTAATTTGCATAGTATAATCATACACAACACCCCATTTTATGCTTTAGGCGGGTCAAATAGTGATTGCTTGGCTCGTTAGTCAACTGTATATCAGCTAGTCCGTAGTGTAGCTTTTCATTTCCTTCTTTCTTTATTTAATAACGGCAATTTCCTTCTTTCTTTTTTTCAGTTTTCCTGATTACTCTCCTATTATGTTGAGTATTAGGGATGTTGTAAAGTTTGAAAATAATAAGAATAATTTAGACTTACATCAGTAAATTGTTTTGAATGCAATGTGATGTCTAATTAATAGTATAAATGAAATCATTTGTTATATATATCTTTCTTAGGCCATGCTAATCTAGCATAATGATAGTTTCGAAAACTTCTAGTTGATTTCAGTTAAAATTATCTTACTTTATAGAAAGTTATCGCCGTAAGATAGTGGTTAAGTACGAAAAGGGGCAATTGTCAATGCCCATTTAGATGATCAACGTTAAAAGTTGTTAACCAACTACCATGGTGTAGTTGGCCAGGAGGAGTAGAACTTCCACCTCCCTCTCAGGTTCGAATCCCACGGATCACAAGGAGAAAATATATGCATACCGATATCAAAAAAAACACGTTAAAAGTTGTTACCCGATGCTCTTGAGATTGGCGGTTTCAGGATCTATAGCCAATGGTTCATACTAAATGGGAAAATGCTTCGTTTGTTAAGTAGAAAAAATCATGCCATCGACGACAATAGGAAGCAAAGCCATGTTATGTGACGATTTAATTTTTCTATCCTACACTTCAACTTTAAATGAGAATGTTTGTTTCGTAGTTCATTTATTTTTTTATTTTTGACTAATGATTATAGACGATACTCATGGAATTCAAATACTCCATCTTATAATAATTATTAGGAGAATTATAAGTATACCACCTAAAACGATCAAAAATACGGATTTATCATCATAAATTTTAAAAATTCAAGTATACCATTAGATTTTTTTTTTTCGTACACATATAGCATCATTGTCATTTAATGAGTTAAAAGACAGACCCAAGCGTGAACAAAGATTAACTTGACCCTATTATCACTTTCACTGTCACAATTATTTTAAATCCTAAAGCATCACATCTCCCAGATGACGTGCTCTAGTTTCTAATCTTCTCCTCTCCCCTCTTCCAACATCGTTGCTCCTACTTTAAGATGGATCGTCATTCACACCCATATACTTCTATGGTGGTGTCTCTTTGTTGAGCCATAGTGGCGCAGCTAAAATTTTTTTATTGTGGAGGTAATAGAAAATAAAATCAAGATAGATGCAAAAAAAAAAATTGATACCATGATTATAATAAAAAAATATGTCAACTTTAAAAATTACCAATATTTTTTTTTAATTACTATTTTAAAAAAAAACTCCAATAAAAAGAAAAAAATTACAATTGTCCTCGACGAGGATACATTTTTTAGAAGCGTTGCATGATTGTTTCATTTCTAACACTATCAAATATGTCTTTCTTAAGATAAGTCACTAGATTATCATTCATCCAATCATCTTCCATTCAATTTCTCAATTGATTTTTCACAATATCCATTGCAGAGAAAGACCTCTCAACTGATGCCGTTGCTACTGGTAGTGTCAATGCCAACTTGAGTAGCAAATAAACTAAAGGATATGTGACATTCTTTTTCTTCTCTACCATTTTCTCTGCTAAGATACCAAGTTCTTCTAATTCACAAAAATCTTTCATTGAACGCATCTCATCAATGTATGCTTCTAACTCGTCATGAAGTACTCTACGGTTGAATCTAGAGAAATTACGTGGATAAAATTCAGCTAGATGGACTAACTTCTCTCGGTCATAAGCAGAGAATGAATTACTTGGGTCTAGACATGTTACACAAAGAAGCAGCTCTATAGTTACTTCAGTGAAACGACAGTTCAATTCTTGAAGTTGCAACTCTATAACAGCATAAAAGAATTCAGCACGATAATGATGAAGATTTGTTACTTCTAAAACTCTTCGTCTTGATCGTCCTTCAATTATATATATTTCATTCATATCAACCATGAGAATCTCATACTTAACACAAAATGTAGAGACTTCTTTCAATAAATTAGTCTATCTATCATCTCTCGTTGTCTGCAAACGTCTTTTTACTCGTGTAACTAGACCCACTGCATTTAAAATATCTTACTCTTTCCATTGTAGAGCTTGTGACAATGCATGCGTTATTGCCAACACATTTCTCATGAAGTGCAAACTAATGACAAAATCAAAAGATTTCAATAGTCTTAACAGTGAACGAGCTTCAATTCTTTGTTCAGACTTTATTCCATCTTCTGTAATATCTTCAAGAACACCAAGTATTGAAGGGAACATGACAATCATGCTAATCAATGACTCATAGTGTGAACTCCAATGAGTTTCACCAGCACATTTCAAACCAATTTCTTGATTCAAACCCTTTCCTGTTAAAAGTTCTTCTCTCTGTAGAGTATCAAAAATCTCTTGTGCTTGCTTTTCACGAAGTTTATCATGACGCTTGCATGAAGATCCAACAACATTAATCACATTAGTAACCAAAGTAAAGAGATCATCGATTTGATCAACTTTTCTTGCCACACCTACTAATACTTGAAGTTGATGTGCAAAACAATGGATGTAATATACAGACTCATTCTCGTTCAATATTAATGCTTGAAGTCCATTGAACTCACCCGACATGTTACTAGCTCCATCATAACCTTGACCGTGTAGCCTACATGTACTCAATCCATGTCTAGAGAACAATTCATCAATTTTCTTTTTCAATGTTACAACACAAATGTCCTTCACATGAAGAATTCTGAGGAATCATTCAATTACTTGTCCCTTTTTGTTAACAAAACATAGAACCATAGACATTCATCGACTAACAGAGCAAAAAAAGAATCACCAATCTCTTCGATGATACAACTAGTAGTTTCAACTACACAATAATTTACAATTTGCTTTTGAATATCATGGGAAGTAAGCTTGTTATTTCTAGTAGCATTATCCAATAACTTTTGGAAATCCTCATGTAAACTAGTGAGACATCTCCAAAGTTCAAAATAATTTCCTCGATTGCTTGACTCTTCTGATTCATCATGACCTCGAAAAGCTAATCCTTGTCTTAAAAGAGAGCGAATGATTCCTATTGATGTGTTTAAACATCTTCTATATTCTCCATCATTTTGACTCAAGTGCTTTGCAAATATTGTGGCAATTTGCTCCTTTTCATTCATCAATGCTTCATATTTCTTCTTTGCTTGATTGTGAGCACTAGACATACTTCCAACATGAGTTCCAATTCTCTCAGTCTTCTTTCAATTTATGAAGCCATCGACAACAAAAGCATCATCATCGACATTATTTAGTTTAAAAAGATAGCAAAAAAGACAATAGACAGCATCTTTTTTTATGCTATATTCCAACCAATCTTTGTACTTCTCATTAGCAAATAAATCTTCAGTGAACTTTCGATATTGGCCTTGAATCAACCTTGAAGGAAATGCATATCCAAGAGGTTGAGTTGGCTTTCTTAGAAGATAAAGCTCTTCGAAACTTATCTCTGTCATTGTAGTGATAACTAGACATCCTTGGTCTTAAACCAGGATCAATAGGAATATTTTCTAAATCAATCTCTACTTGACGATGCTTTGAAGAAGGCTCAGCTTTTTCATCATTTTGATTTGTTAGGGATTCAGATCACAAACAAACCAATCAACACAAGAACACCAAGTATTTACGTGGTTCGGCAATGCCTACTCCACGGGCAGAGAAAGAGAGGAGGTGTGTTTTACAATGAGAAAGTGTGGAAGAAGATGATACAAGTGATTAGGGTTCTTAGGTATTTATAGAAAGACCCTAAGAGACCTTAATCACCCAAAGGGTAATTTGGTAATTACCCATTTACAAGTCAATT